>JAKSZT010053770.1:27272875-27480498 GCA_026826555.1 Tolypeutes matacus
ATTTTATTTTATTTTATTTTATTTTATTTTATTTTATTTTATTTTATATTTTATTTTATTATTTTATTTTATTTTATTTATTTTATTTTATTTTATTTTAATTTTTTTCGGGAGATGGGAAAGAGTATCTGGGGAAATGTAGAAAGAGTGATTTCTTTAAGTGAAGATAAACTCATAACCTTGTCTGTGTTCATTACACCATTTAAGTAACAGGAGATTTATAAACTTGCCTCCTTCCCATATGAGAGCCCTCGCTCATGCACTCATTTTATTTAACAGACATTCTTTGAGGACCTTCAATAGGAAAGACATAGTGGAAAAGGATCAAAGTAGAAATCAGAAGGCCTGGTTTCGAGTTTCTCTCTGTTTTTAGTAACTTTATGACCTGGAGCCAGCAACTCAGCTTTTCAGCTTTCCTTCTCCATAACACAATGTTAAGGATCCCTGATAGTCCTCCAAATGCTTTTGACTCAAGGGTCAAGTGAAATAATCCAGGTTTGGGGACACCAAGATGTCCTGCACCAGTGTAGTGTGCTTCTGGAAGGTACACTGCTCGATTCTCAGTACTTTGAGAATGCAGAGATGAGTGCGATATGATCCCTTCCTGCAGAGGGGCTTCCTACCTGGCCAGGAAAACAGATGGATCCTTGACAATAAATGAGATTAATAAGCAAGGGGACATCACAGGAGCTGAGGATGAATTGAATTTAAAACTGTGGAGACTCAAGTCATAATAGAGAGCCTACTAGCCTTCCTGGATGTGGAAATGAAGAAAGACAGAGTGGTGCTTTTTAATCCTGTCCTAGTAGAGAAAGTTATCCCCATTCTCTCATTAAATCATATTAATTAGAATCAGGAGCTTTCTTTATTTTTTAATGTTATTATTTTTGTATTTGAGAAGTTATGAGTTAACAATCATGCATACCATACAGGATTCCCAGACATCACCCCACCACCACCTTACACTGTTGTGCCACATTTGTTACAAATGATGAAAGAATATCATCATCATATTACTGCTATCTATAGTCCATAGCTTATATTTGGTGTGTTTTTCCCACAAACCATCCTATTATAAACACAATGTATTAGTATTGTATGTTAGTTATAGTTCATGAGAGAATGTTCTCGTATTTGTACTGTTCACCACAGTCTATCACTCACCTCAGGGTTCACTGTGTTATACTGTCCCCTGCCTTATTCAATCCATCCAAAGTGTACACTCAGCGGCTCAGTTTATCACAGAGTTGTGCTGTCATCAGCTTAGTCCATTTCAGAACACTTTCATTAATCCAAAATGAAAATTCCTATACCCCATTTATTGACCCTTAGCATTGGTATAGTATCTTCTTTACCTTTGCTGTAAAAATATTACAATATTACTGTTAACTCTAATCTTTATATACATTAGTTGTATTTCCCCATGTATCTCCATATTCTTAATACTTTGTAACAGAGGAACATTCTTGTATTTGTACTATTAACCACAATCATCATCAACCACAGAAATCACCATGTTATACAGTCCCTAGGTTATCCTCTAAGTGTCTTCCAATTGATATTGCCCTCCCTAGACTACCCCTTTCAGACACAATCACATTTATAAGTCAGCAGTGTTGACTTTACTCACTGTAATGTATTACCATCAACTCTAACCATTTTCCACATTTATAATCCCGCTTATTAAACATTCTACATACATTCAGCATCAGCTGCCCCTTCTGAACCCAAATTCTGTCTCCTAGTAACCTGTACTCTATAGTTTAACTCCATGAGTTTCCTCATCGTACTTAGTTCATATTAGTGAGACCGTACAATATTTGTCCTTTTGTGTCTGGCTTATTTTACTCCATATAATGTCCTCAAGGGTTCGTCCATGGTGTCATATGCATCCCAAGTTCATTTCTTCCTACAGCTGAATAGTATTCCCTCATATGTATATACCACATTTTGTTTATCCATTCATCAGTTGATGGACACCTGGGTTGTTTCTGTCTTTTAGCAATTGTGAATAATGCCACTATGAACATTAGTGTGCAAATGTCAGTTCGTGTCCTTGCTTTCAGTTCATCTGAATATATTCTTAGTAGTGGGATTGCTGGATCATATGGCAGTTCTATATTCAGCTTCCTGAGGAACCGCCAAATGTTTTTCCACAGAGGCTGCACCATTGTACATTCCCACCAACAGTGAAGGAGTGTTCCTATTTCTCCACATCCCTTCCAACACTTGTAGTTTTCTGATTTTTAATAATGGTCATTCTATAAGGTGTGAAATGATATGTCATTGTAGTTTTGATCTGCATTTCCCTAATAGCCAATGATGTTGAACATCTTTTCATGTGCTTTTTGGCCATTTGTATTTCTTCTTTGGAAAAATGTCTGTTCAAGTCTTTTGCCCGTTTTTAAATTGGGTTGATTGTCTTTTTATTGTTGAGTTATATGACCTCTTTATATAGCATGGAGATCAAGCCCTTATCAGATATGTAGTTTCTGAAAATGTTCTCAGTGAGTAGGCTGTGTTTTCCACCTTCTTAACAAAGTAATTTGAAGCACAAAAGTTTTTAATTTTGAGAATGTGCCATTTATCTATTTTTTCTTAAAAATATGGAACATTTCATGAATTTGCATGTCATCCTTGCGTGGGGACCATGCTAATCTTCTCTGTATCGTTCCAATTTTAGTATACATACTGCCAAAGTGAGCACTCGGGAGCTTTCTTAATTATTCCTTTATTTTTGAGGCATTCTTTCAACTTAGCATGAATAAAGTGAAGCCTCCTGATTACCAAAGCATTCTGTTTCCAGAATTTCTCTGCAAAACACTGATGTGAAATGTTCTTTTCTGTTCCTGTGATTATAACCGAGAGTAAGTTCAGCTTCATTTTTGCCTTTATACACAGATTTTGACTTAGACAAGCAGCAAAGAGGAACAATTTTGTAAATTAAAGGATCACAGCTTATGATATTCTCTGCCCCAGAACTCCAGGAAAGCATGAACATCATGACCTGATATCACTGGCTTTCAGCCAATCTTGAATGAATCCCAAACAATTAAGTGAGCTTCTACTATAAATAGTGTAGAGTTTAAGGCACACACATCTGTGCTTTCCTTGTGTTATTTTGCTTCAGATTAAGGCATAGGGACAGGTACCAAATAGAATCATGAGTATGGCAGTTGTGTTAGTTAAAAATGCAGTCAGTACAGGCCATTATACATTTTGTCATCACCTATAAAATTGTACGGGGTAGAGTGAAAACCATAATATAAATTATAGCCCACAGTTTGTAGCAATGCTACAATATGTGTTCATCATTTGTAACAAATGTACCACACTAATGAAAGATGGTGTACGTGTGGGAGAGGGAGGGGTTGAGGCATATGGGAATCCCTTATATTTTTTATTCAACATTTATGTAATCTAAAACTTCTTTAAAAAATAAATAAGCAAACAAACAAAAAAACAAAAAAATGCAGTCAGCTGTAGGTGATTACAAAAACAAGACTGATCATGGCATAAACAAAAGTAAAGAGGCTTATTTGTTGCTTGTAACAAGAAGTCTTAGAATAGGCAGTCCAGGACTGGTGAGCAGCTTAACAAGGCCATCTGGGTCCCAGGTTCTCTCCATCTTTCTACTCCACCATCTCAACAGGGAGGCCACCATCCACCTACTTGCTCCCTCATTGTCACAAGATGACCGCCACACCTCTCAAGGGAAATGAAGACAGTAGGAGCAACAGACAAAAGGGCATGCCAGCCCAATCTGCCCATTTTTTTTTTCAAAAAAGCCTTGATTAATAGTTGAGAGAGGGAAGCAGATGTGGCTCAAGTGATTGGGCTCCGGTCTACCATATGGGAGGCCTTGGGTTCCGTTCTGGGACTCCTGGTGAGGGCAAGCTGGCCCACCCCCATGGAGAGCTGACGGCCCGGGGAGAGCTGGCGCCGCGAGATGACGCAGCAAAGAGAGACAAGCAGACACAGAGGAAACATGCAGCGAATGGACACAGAGCAGACAGGGAGTACAAGCGGCAAAGGGGGGGAGGGGGAAATAAATAAATAATAAAAAACTTTAAAAGTTGAGTGAGTCAGTCCACCTAGCATCTTTTCCGTACATCTCATTGGTGAGAACTCAGTGGTGAATACATGGCCACCTCAGGCCTCTGGAAGGTGACTGGGGAGAAAAGGTAGTGAATCACAGCTGGATCAGTCAACCCAAAGGTCTCTGCCCACCATAGGAAACACCAAATATACTCTGGCTCCTATACTACTGGTTGAAAAGATATTGATGCTAAGCAAGAATTTATTGTCATCGGTTAACCGCCCTCATTTATCTTCTTTAACCTGTTCTTTTATATAATTTTCATATTGTTTCTTTCTTGGTATCTTAGCACATTTAAAAGCTGTTATCATCAGGGTAACTCACAGAGGGCACACTTTTTCTCAGGTTTGAATGCTTCTTTTTGAGGAAATTTCCAACCATGAACAGCTTAGGTGCAAACAGTATTTGTAAAACACAGCCATCTCAGAAGGGAGGAACTGACAAGGAGCTGATTGTGAAAACAATAAGTTATTTCAGAAGTGCTGGTGGGAAATACTGTGCATGACCTTGATGAAAAAGGTTTAGTGACTATCACTTGCAGACCTTCAGCCCATGCTCTAAATGTATGATGCAGTTTCTCTCCAGATGCCCGTGAAACATAGTATCTGAGACATAGTGCTGCCTCTAAATTATCTTTTTCATAAGCCTATTTAACCCTTGAAGTTATTTTTAAAAAAATAATAATATTTCTCATTGGGACAAGAGTTCGGGATTTTTTTGCCCTGGAATCTGTGTAAACAAGTTTGAGCCTATACAGCCTACTACTGTTTTTGTTCTAAATTGATTTATTTTGCTGATATCGCTAAAAATTGCCTGCTAAAGCTTTAAAATTTTCTAGAATACATCCTGTGTATCCTAACACATAGCAGCAATCACAGTTTTATATCTCTCACATCAGAGTGTGATTGCATAATAAATTCAAGTTCATGATTTTCAAATTAATTATAAAAGAAAATTATTCAAAAATTGCAGTATTTCCTTCTCTCCATCTTAGAGTAATAGAAGGACAAAGAGATAGTGTAATGTTTAAGCGTCTTTGGAGTTGGCTTCTTGCTGAGTCTCTACAACATTTACTAGTCACATTTCTTCATCTATTAGAAATACTTATTCCTATTATAAGGATGAAACCAAAGAAGACAATGTGGCTATTGTGATCATGAGCACAGTTACAGGACATGGCCTAAACTTAACAGACGGTGGGTATCTTTATTAATAGCAATAAACAAGTTGTGGCATTCGCTATCCCTTAAATGGATTTGCAAGACCAGCCATATCAAATATGACTTTCCCTTTTATTGAAAATTTGACTAACACAGAGGTTGGGGCTCTTAAATATTACTCCTCTATTCATTGCCGAAGTGCATAAACTTAGTTTAAAAACTGTTAGGAAGGCAGTAATTACTCATTGTAGTAATTACATTTTCTAATCTTGAGCCCAAGTACATGGTAATGCTCTATGTGGACAATGTTTCATCTGTGAATAACATCTTAATCTGTGCATAAGAGATTAAGAGTCCATACTCCTTATTTTGCTGATTTAACAAAGAATAAATAAGGAAAAACACTAAATACTTCAAAGATTTCACAGAGTTTTGCATTATCTCCTTTGTGTACCGCTGACTAACAGGTGTTCCTGTTGAAGAGTTACTGCTTCCAAAGAGCAAACACAGGTACTGTGGTAGACAAGCCCCAGTGTGCTGGACACTGGTAATATTTACATAGACCCATGTAGCTACAGTGAAAATGTGTCCACATTTTCACCTCCTCGGATAGAATATAAACTCCTTGGGCAGTTGTCTCTAAATAATATTTGTACCTTCCTTCAAGCAATTTACAATTGCATAGTACTTAGTTGGGACCCAGTAAAATGTAGATTTTACTGACTTGAGACACAACCATTAAAACTAAGACAGGCTTTATTTGAGGTGGTCAGGGGCTCAGCTAAAAGAAAAATTACTGAGCTATGACTTTTTTCAGGACCTGTGCATGAGCACTAAAGACTATCTAGGAAATAAAGAAAAGCAGAAAAACAGAGAAGACATTTTTAATTTTCTAGTTGTCCACCACCAGACATAACTGCTGTTAACATTCTGGTGAATTTCCTTTCAGTCTTTTTTTTTTTTTTTTTTTTTTAAACGTATCTTTAGAGGATCTTTTTAAAGACCCTGAATAACATGTTGGGAGATTATTTTCTAAAAGGCTTATAATGAATTTGAATTTATTCTGCTTCCAGGACAACAGTGCAACCTTGATCAGAAATCTTGAGTTCATCCAAGACTTGCTTTTCCTCAAAAAGCAAATCCATTCTATTCTGGCTCACTCATTTATTCGTACTGTCATTAGAAATTTCTTTTGAAAAATAAAGATCTACTTAAGTCTGATTAAAGTCCTAAAATCCTGGAAAGGCTTGCTATATTTTTCAGGATAGTGTTCAAATTTCTTAACTCACTTGTGGCTTCCTTCATCTAAATAGGCTCTTCACCCTCCACAAATCCCAAACCACATTCTTCAGCCTGGTCATAAACTGCTAACTCGCAGGTCCTGCCTTCACAGCTCTGTACTTTCTTCCATACTGTCTCCTCTGCCCGGAGTCTCCTTCCTCTCTTTTCCTGCACATCCTCTCTCATTACTCTATGAAAATTTTCTTCTAAATTGGCCTCATTTCCCAAGAAAGAAAGAAATTAGGTCCTCCCTTCTCTGTGATTTTGTAATATATTCCTTTGCCATAACCCGTACACTGTATAATTTAGTGGTTAAGTGTTCAGACTCTAAAATCGAACTGCCTGTGTTCATATTTTTCTTCTACTTGTCACAGTCTATGTCTTTTGAGGATTTACAAAAACGTATTTGATCATATACATTTTAATGCGATCACATTACCTTCATAAATATTTGAAATATGGTTAATATTCTGTCATGTGGCTATACAACCTTACTTGTATTCCATTTTCCCTATAGTTTGATATTGAGGTTGATACCAATTACTATTATAAGCAATTTGTAATATTCATTATAGTGTATAACATTGTCTCTGAATTTAGGATTGTTTCCCTAAGATAGATTCCAAGAAGTGAGATTATGGCGTCAAAGGATTTATAAGCCATATATGAGAGTACACATTTTCAGATACATTTGATAACTCTAGGCATTAATTTCTTTAAAAACCATTGCTTCTCTGATAAGGAAATTGTTTTAAATTATATTTATTAGATTGAAATCCATTTTAGAACTTGACAAAGTTTAAATAAATAAAATGAAATTATTTTGATGTATGGTATGAAGTGAAGAGTTTAATTTTTCCCTTATACATTAGTTTTGTTTTGTTTTGTTTTGTTTAATTTTCTGATTTCTACCTCCGTCTCCCCCAGCTTTACAGGAGATTCTAAACTTGCCTCAAGTATGCGCTATGTGGAAACACAATCAATGCAGATAGGAGCATCCTATATGATTCAGTTTAGTTTGGTGATGGGCTGTGGTCAGAAATACACCCCACACATGGACAACCAGGTGAAACTGGAGTATTCAACCAACCATGGCCTTACCTGGCACCTTGTCCAGGAAGTAAGTCTTTTTCTAAAGCTTCTAATAGGTAACATATTTTTTATATATATAGGAATAAAAGAAATTACCATTTTAAAAGTTTAGATATGGCTAAAAAGAAGTGGTAACTTAGAATTGACATATGTTTGAAGTCAGGAATAAGGATACCACATTCTTCACTATAAGATACTAAAAGGATATTGAAAATAAAAAAGAAATGGAATAACTTCAAGACTGGATACTTTAGGATTGTGTTTTGGATATGATTTTCTCAACCCTCTTCCTCTATAAACATGTCTCTTTTCTTTCCCTATCCTAATGTCTTACTCTGGTCCTTTCTATGTCTCTTTACCTGTAGATAAAACATATTAACAATAGGGTACCTGTTGCCTTAAGAAAAAGAAAAAAAGAGGGAGGGAGAGAGGGAAGGAGGTAAGGACGGAGGGAGGGAGGGATGGAGCGAGGGAGGGAGGGAAGAATTGACTCAATTTCTTAGAGTAAAATTTACTTCTTTATATGTACATACCAGTTATCTGACACTGAAATAAATATATAAATACCATAGTGAATAGAATACTTTTACAAATGCCAATACTATAAATAATGTGTCAAAAAAATGAATCCTAATCATTTCAGTTTTTACATGTGAGAATTTGAAGATGCTTGATTCCATTGTGGCATCTCATTTACAATTATTTTCCTAATATTTTAGCTTCACAGAAATCAGTCTTAGATTGCCTTCAAATCTCAAATGGTTAAGATTATGATATAGATTTCTCTAAGGTTTTTTTCACTTATGGAAGGTAAGTAAACATATTGCTCCTAGGGAATATAAACGCTAACTTTAGTTTTTGCCTGACTCTCTTTTAGGAATGCCTTCCAAGTATGCCTAGTTGTCAGGAATTTACATCAGCAAGTGTTTATCATGCCAGTGAATTCACACAGTGGAGAAGAGTCACAGTACTTCTTCCCCAGAAAACTTGGTGAGCCATGACATTTTTAGATACAGCTGTTAATTTCACTTTTACCATCTCTATTAGTATGACTTGGAAATGAAGACAAGTTAAGCACAATGGAAGATGATGTGTTTTTTTTTTTTTTTTCTCCATCAAAAGTCCCAAATCTTTCTTTTATACTGAGGATATCTGAAAAATCAAGTTAATGAAAATTATGGAAATTTGATTCCACAACTGTCCGAGTTTTTTCTTTGTGTGGGAGAACTCAATGAGGCAGTAAACAAAGGTAATAATAGAGGAATTTAGAAAATCCTGTCTCAAGACAGTTTGGTTTACAAGGGTGTTTCTTAATGCAAAGCCCTACTTTTTATGTCAAAAGCTTAATATACACTCCTTTTTCTCTCTTTACACTCGTGCAGTAACCATCAAAATCACCCCCCAGGAATCAGAGGCCTCAATTAACCAGGGAGAAATTTAAACATTTGAAAATGTGAAAAGAAAAACACATTATTTTCCCCAAAATATTACCTTGTTTTTTTTGTTCAGTTGATCACTCTGACCACTGTGTGAAGACTAGACCAAAGGAGAAAGATAGAAGACAGGAAGTCCATGTGGGAGGCTGCTGCTATAGTCCTGGCACTAGATATTAGTGACTTGGAGTATGATTAGAGCAGAGGAGATGGCAAGAGTGATCACAGAGGACTTGCTGATATGGGTTGAATGTGGGTTGTGATAGAAAGGGAAGCGAAATAATTTCTAAATTCTGGGCCTGAGAAACTGTCTCATGGTGCCATTGACTGAGATGGAGAAGACTGGGTCCGAGTGAATATGGGAACAAGAAATTAAGAGTTCCATTTTTTGTGATGCAAAGTTTGAGATAATTATCTATCCAAGCAGAAATGTCAAGATCGCTATTGAACTTCTGAGGTATGGAGTTCAGAAAAGAGGTTTGGGCTGGAGAGTTAATACTATGAATATTATTCAAAGCCCTAGAACAGAAGGAATTCGGCCAAGAAAGACCCTTGGACTAGAAATTAAAAGGTTTAGATTCTCGGTATAGCTCTACCTGTGATTAGTTGACAATTCACAACCTCTTCAAACCTGTTTCCTTATAAGTATATTGAAGAGGTTTAATTAGGTAATCTTAAAGGTCCATCATAATTCAGGATTTCTAAGATTCTATGACTTGTGCAAAAGAAAAAGCACAAAGGAGACAAGAATTATATTTTTTCAGTGGTATCGCCATCCAAGGGCCCTTTTGTAAAGAGGAAACAGCTAAATAAATCCTTCTTGGACTATTTTATATGAAAGTTAGTCTCTACACAAAAGCAATTGTTAGATAACAACCTAGAATTATTTTATACCTCCTTTAGTTAAAGATTGAATTTAGCATTATATAAAAATGCCTCCTTGATTATTTTTAGGATGCACATTATGCCAGTTGGAATAAAATGCTTGAAATTTGATTTCCATACTTTTTTTAGTATCCAACTGTAAGCCATTTCCTAGAGACTCTATTCATGCTTTGTATAACAAGTTGCTACTTTGTCTAGCATCCTACTTTTTTATGTCTACTGCTGGGAGTATAATCAGGATTTCTATTAATTTCAATGGTATTCTAAGTATATATGATCAAGGTTATGAAAACCAACCCATCAAACAATTGAAATACTGGTAATACTAGGTGCAAAGCTACTGAGATTTTTATGTTTCATTATTTCACCATTAAGTATATTTCTTTCATTATTTAAAAATCATTGGGCTTTTTTAATTAACCTGTGGGGTTCAATTTCAATAGTAAGAAAGTAGTTAGAATATATTTTTTAGAGATATCTTTTCATCCCCAGAAATGTTATGAAATCTTATTTTTATTTAATATAGTTTAGGCAATAGCCAAGAAGTATTGTCCTTATCAGAGAAACCTTTGCCAGGTCTTTATATTCAAATAGTATGTTACATTATTGTCAGTTCAAAAGATAACACCACTGAATTCAAAGTTTTAGTATAGTCACAAAAGATCAATACTTATCAGGGTAAGACACTTGAGAGGAAATATATTGACCCTTAAACTCTTTAGTTGCAACATAGTGCCTGCCATTCTCGTTAAATGTTGAGGAATAAAATAGAATTCTAATTCAATATGCTACAATGAACTAAAGAGAAAATTTACCACAAGGTATCTTTCTTACAAACAGATAAATATCTACTAGCTTATTCCCCTCGACCATATGCCTTTAAGCACATGTAAGTAAATAATTTAATTTTGCTTTCCCAAATTTCCTTCAAAGCACTGGGAAACGAAAAGTGAAAATATTTTTTAAGAGCAAACCAGTAGGATATTTTAACATTCGTACTGGCTAATACATGAACTAAACATTACTACTATATTTCAAAAAAATCAGCATTCAACTGGATGTTATCATTATTTTTGGGTCTTTGATGCTTAAAAGTTCTGCTATAAGGATAAACTATAGTTTTTCTCCTTAGCATTGTTGATAACTTCATCTATTATGTTCATTTCAAACTTGTGGAAATAGCTTGCTTTTTTCAAGGATTGAGGAAAGGGGGTGAAGATTAGGTTGAAGCAGTATTCCTTTTTGGTAAATCTTTCCAAATGTTCTGCTGTTTTTTTTCAATGATAAGCAACTATAAACTGAATGCCTACAAGCAAATGTGATCACTGTATTATCAAAGAACTGTTTAACTTTGGAAAAATGTACTAGATAGGACAACTTAGAGTAGAAATAGTGAATGTATGCACCTGCTCAGAGAAATTATATTGTATATGAACTGAACATTTGTTTCCAAATGAAAATTAATTTCATTTTTATGAGAGACATTTACATAAGAACAGGGCCTAATGAAACCCAAACAGCTGTCAGTTGCTGACTTCATAAACAAATCAACACCTAATGACTGAATGAGTTTCAGAAAAATTGAGAAAATGTAATTACACTAACTCTGAAGGTGCAAAATACAATTTAATCAGCCTTCATTTACCTTGATTCCTCAAGTTATCTAACTATCAAGAGATGACTCCATGCTATTTTGTTTCAGTCTCAGAGTTTATAGTGGGCCAAAAAAAAAAAAAAAATCAAATAAAGAAAAGACTGTCAAGTTCCGTTGCCTTTGGGAAACCATAGAGTTTGGATTTTAAATGCAAGTCAACTTCATTTCATGACCCACAGAGCAGAAAAGTATTTCTACTTTCAAACTCAATCCAAAGTGTACATGGTTGTCCTCCTAAGAGTACTAAGTTTTAAGAGAGAGAAAGACAAAGAGAGAGAGAGAGACAAAGACAGAGAGGGACTTAGCAAATTAAAAATTTGTATTGAGGGCAGTATTTAGCAGTGCTGTAGCTGCAAAACAACAAGATCACACCTTGTGTTCTCACATGTGACCAGCTGGAGTTTGCTCATGTGACTAATTTTTTTCCTCACTGAAAATGCAGTCAATATTCAACCTCCTTTTCCTTTCTTTTCTGTTAATTGACATCAGCACTTAAAACTGTGGATTGTAATTTTAGATGGAATCATCCATAAGCTTTTTAGCTTAACAGAAATATTATCTCTCAAGAGCTTATAAGATGCATGTAAAAAGTAATTTACTTAGAAAAATAATTTAGAATATGTCTTAAATTATTTGATTATTTAGAAACATAAACTGGGAAATCTAGGATAGGTTTCTGAAACTCCCCACCTCCATTTTAATGTTTGAATTTCCAAAACCTCAAAATAATGTCTAACATGGGTTTCAAATAGGGATGTAACTATAAAGAAAATAAACTGTCACCTCGGTCAACATGTCACCAGCAAAATCACTAAATGGGAGAGCCAGAAGGGGATCTTAGAGGTTAGCTTGCCCAATCCCTTTATTTGAGGGGTGAGGAACTAGAAGCCCCTGGACCCTGGGGGATCAGGGCTTCCAAATCCTAGAACATTCTTCTTACCATTGCCTATAGAAATCAGAAGCAGGCTGCTCTTCCCAGACCTCTTTATCTGCTCATTGACTCATTATTTTAGTAACTTTCTGCTGAGCACCTACCTTATTGTGTTCCTGTGAGAATTATTGAGACACAAGATATCTCTTCCCCCAAAAGAGCTCACAGTGTAGTCATGTGTGGCCCTAGACTTGACTCAGATTATAAACAATCTTAAAAGAATATTATCAACTCTCATTTTCATGACTGTGGTGCTTAAATTTTACTTACCTCTTTTCTGTAGGACTCTATGATCCAAGACAATGTATCTAGTTTTATAGTAGGCTTTTCTAAAAACCATTTGTAATGGGACTATGAAAATTGTGATGGCTTATAACAAATAAACACTATTATCATAGAGGAGGTGCACCTATCCCACTGTAAGTACTACAAGGAGCATTGATGTGCTGCAATCCTTTGTCTATTGGATACACCCCGGTGAATCCTGGAATTATCCTACTAGTTATGAAAGCACAACCTCTTAGCCACAGATCATTGGTAAAGTAAACAATAAAGTCTTAGTCTGGATTTTAACAGTCTGTTATATACTTATGGAGTACTTAATATGTGGATAATTGATGCAGTAGAATTTAATGAATCATTCAGAGCTGTTACGATCAAGTCTATATCTAGACAGTGTGCTCAAGGAGGGTTTACTCAATGGAACTGAGCATCCACGTTAATTCTTTTTTGTTTGTTTTTGTTTATTTGTTTCATTTTGGGTTTTTGTTTGTTTTTTCACTTTGACAAAAAGAACCAATTACTAATCCCTGAAAATTCCTAGAGGTGAAAATATGCTGTGATTTTAAAAGAATGTTTTGTGGCAGCCAATATTAGGAGCCTTGACATTGCTCTCAAGATATCCTCTCCTTCAGGCCTGACATATGGCTTAGATGAACCAAAGTCCCATGTGTTTCTCTTTGTGTAGTGGACTGTTTAACTTTTTATCTCCACTTAATCAGCCTGTCCATGAAACCCAAGCAAGTTAATATTTCAGAAATAATAAGCAGAATTTAGCATCCAGATGTTCTTACTTGTAGTATGTCTCCTCAACCCAAAAACAATACTGAGACAAACTCCTGTTTCTTATTGAGAGCTAACAAAGTTTTTGTTCCTATAACAACTGATGTATTTATTGTAAGAACCAGTATTACTCTAAGTTAAACACTTTTTATTTTCATCTGTGAAGGACATTCTCAGTTTAGAAGATATCTTCATTTATAAAACGTTCTTTCTTAAGATGTTTCTTTTCCTAGCACCAAGTCTCTGTGCAGGAACAACAAATCTAATATTTTGTTTTCCTTTAAAATTTCTCAAATCAAATTAAGTTTGAAATATATACACTATAGGCAGATTTCTTTTTAACTTTCTTTCATGATAGAAGTGTTGGATTGCACAATAATTTAGTGCAAAATAGATTGGCAGCTAAATGAAGTTCCAGAAAGTCCATTATCTGAGACGTTGACTGTTAATATTCTATATCTATACCACCACTTATCAGTTGAATTTTTTTATTATTTTGCCTTGTTTCTAGGTCCAGTGCCACCCGCTTCCGTTGGAGTCAGAGCTACTACACAGTCCACGATGAATGGGCGTTAGACAGCATCTACATTGGGCAGCAGTGCCCAAACATGTGCAGCGGCCATGGCTGGTGTGAACGCGGGATATGCAGGTATACACGTGCTCCAGAAAGTACAGGATCGATGCCCTCTTTCTCAGGATTTGTGTTTATCAGGAAACCACCTCAGTTGTCAAGAGAATGCTACAAATAGACTGATAAATGATGAAATAACCAGAAGAAAAATCATCTTCCTTTCCTTATTTTAAGTGTAAAATCTGTTGGTTTCTTGAAACCTAGCCTTAAGACAATGCCCCCTGGGTTAATTTCAGAGTTTATTAATTAACACCAAAGTACTCTTTAATAGTGAAAAGAGCCTTGCTATTGTTTCCCTTTCCTTCCCTCAACAGTCTTAAAGCACTTATCAAACAGCGCTAAGCATTCTACACCACTTCACCAGAAGTTCAAGGTTGCATATGTGGGGAGATGGTGATTCTCACTAATGAGAATGAGATAGGAACACACTTGAATACTTAAAAACTCTAAAAGAAAAGTAATTTAATCAGAAAGAGGCACTATAAGACGTAGCCACAGTTATATGTTGGTTGAGTAGAAAAACATTTGTATGTGGCTTTTTAAAGCTTTGGGAAAAATCCTACCTTCCTCTCCCTCCTACACATACACAAGCACACACATACCATATCCTTCTACATTACTATGTGATGCCTGAATTCTACCATTACAGCATTATTTCTTTTAAGAGAGGATTCTATCCATTTTGTTGTGATGTGAACAACCAGATCCTCATTCACCCTGCCAATCTTTCTGGTGCCTTCTCCTCCCCAGTGCTGAGGCCAGACAACTGGGGTGTCCAGTTGCAGGAATTGGAGGCTGAGAGAGTGAGGAGAGGTGGTGGTCTGGTGGAAGGGGTGTGGTGGCTGAGCATGCGTTAGTCTGTGGAATGGACCCCTTCTGGGCCCACTGAGCTGCACTGGGATTCTTCACTCTGCCCCTCATTTCCTTTAAGGCAAAGAACATAGCAGAACATCATGGGTATTTTAGTGCTTTTCAAAATATCTATTAAAAGAATTCTAACTTAAAAAGAATAATAAAGTACGTTAGTACCAAAACACAGATTAAGACTATAGAGAAATTTCTAGTGTGAATGATAAGACTAGAACAACAGTGAGACATGGGAAATGTAGATCGCTCAGCCACTGCCCTCCCAGCTGAGTCTAGACTTTTTCACTTGGCCCTGCTCCCTTGTAGATGTGACAAGGGATACCAAGGCACCGAATGCCACCCAGAAGCTGCTCTTCCTTCCACAATTATGTCGGATTTTGAGAACCAGAATGGATGGGAGTCTGACTGGCAAGAAGTTATTGGGGGAGAAATTGTAAAACCAGAACAAGGATGTGGGGTCATCTCTTCTGGATCATCTCTGTATTTCAGCAAGGTATGACTATGAGCCAAGAATGAGTCATCAGGCACAGTGGCTATTTTAATATGTGACTGGTTTATGGAGAAGTCTGAACTCGGAGTGCACAAATATGAAATGGTTTTATTTTTCCCCACCTTCCCTGCTTTGGGCTGGGCTTTGTCAAATCCCCATCCCTTAACTACATCTTGGGAAGCTTCTATAGCTTTATGGATGTTTTTGGCTACTACAAGTCCAGGTTAGGTAGGCCAATTTAAAGTGCCTACCCCTCTGGATCTGATTTAAATATCATTGTTTTCCTTTCTTCCCATGCTAGCAGGCTTGTGTCTTGAGGGTCTTTGAATGGGGGTCTTGGTCTCTTCTCACCCCAGCCTTTGGAGGGTATGTGAGTGTGTGGGCATATGGGTGAGGGAGAAAGTGATGGTGTAGGTGGTAGAGTGTAGAAGTTAAGAGCAGCAACTCTGGGGAGCAGATGTAGCCCAGTGGTTGAGCACCTGCTTCTCACATATGAAGCCCTGGGTTCAATCCCCGGTACCTCCTAAAAAAAAAAGAGAGAGAGAGAGAAAAGAAAGAGCAAAAACTCTGAAGCCAGACTGCCTGTTTCAGTCTGATTCTACCACTTCTATTTCCGCTTCCTCTACTTCCTAGTGGAAATGACACTTCCTAGAGCAAATTACTTTACCTCTCTAAGACTTGGCTTCCTCATCTATAAAATAGGAGTATATACCTCATAGGGTTATTATGCAGATTAAATGAGTTAGTATTTGTAAATAATATAGACCAATGCAAAATACATAGGACACACTTCTATATAAGTGTTTATTAAATCTGTCATTCCATAAATCTCAGGAATATAGTTGGAGGAAGGAGCAAATCTGTAGGGGTGGGGTATATAGAGCTGTCTCATGGACAGGGTACTGACCAGCTGTCCATGGAGCAGAGACATCTTCGACTCTATTTTGGCTTGGTTTGGTGGCTGCTCACAGCATCTGCTCACTGCACCTGAAATTTACTCTGTGTGCAAAAGCTTTTTGCAGCATTCAGCTTCCCCAGTGGCAGCACTAGGTTGGACATGCAGCTCAATAGATACCAGCTACTGGATTGTGCCAGCTACAATCTCTGAGACCGAGTCTCTTGGTACACTCCCACCCTTGTCACTTAGTTAGGGAGGAGGCAGGGAGAACTGCCTCCCTCTCTTCCCTTGCTACACACTAGGCAGGACATTCTTTTCTTCCTCCTTTCTCCTGTCTTTCTCTTTATGTAGTCTTCAAAGGGACTGGAGAGAGAAGCAATGTGTCTAATCCTATTTATTGGCAGCTCTCTTTAGAATGTGGGTTGCTTAACCCCATTCCTTTCCAGCAGAGACCAGAGCCACCAATTCTGGAACAATTGGAAATGTCCCACTCTATATCATGTAACAAGTACAAAGGTGTGGGTTACATACCATAGGGCCAATGCGTTGTAGAATCATGTTTGGGCAGAAATCCAAGATAAGTCCATTTATGCAAATACAAAAATAGGTACAGGTTTTGTTTTGCTGCAGGTGCAGAACAAAGAATCAGCAAGTAAACAAGCTAGAGACAGATAGAAAATCAGAGATGGATTCCATGGAACCATTTTTCCTATCCATTGACATTTAAGATCCCCTGGTCTTTATTATTAGAGAAAAGAGTTGATAAGTTACCAATATACACTGAATAGACCTGAGTACACTGTGCAGAAATGACAAGGCTCTGCTTCCCATAGCATCATTTTTAAAACAAGATTCTGGTACCCAAACACCCCAAAAAGCGTACACCTGTACACCCACTCAAACAAACACAGATATTTAACATAAATATATAAAGGGTCTGAGTTACATATCACTATTTCTTCTGCTTATTTCAAGATGACCTCTGGAGTTAAACTATTTGAGTTTGCATCTGAGCTCCAAAGCTCATTCACTGGTTCACCTTTGCAATGTTATTTCCTGTGGTTATAACACTTCTCCAAATCTTAGTTTCCTCAACTGTAAAGTAGGATGTTGGAAGGATTAAATGACTTACTTCAAGTAAAGAATAAAGAATAGTGCTGGGAACATGGAAAGCGCTCAAAAAGTGTTAGCTCTCATAATTGTATTTTAAAAGAATAATTTTCAAATTGGTATCATTGAATATTTCCATGTATAAGCCTACTATTATCTTAAAATCAGCATATTAAAAGCAAAATCATTCTCTTTCTCTCCCAATCTAGCTTTACCTCTAAATTTTTGTCAAAAAATATCTCAGGGTCGATTTTTACTTTTTTCTCTGGTGTTATTCAGTTCTCATTTTAAAATCTAAGTGACAGAAACTAGCCTAAGCAAAAAAGAGAGAAATGTGATTCATGTAACCAAAACACAAGGGAGGGCTTAGATGGAACTGGCCTGGGGAATATCTGGAAACCAGAGCTCAAATATCTACATATCTCTCTCGGGCGCTCACTCACTATCTCTCGCTCTCGCTCTGTCTTTCTTTCACTCTCTCTCTCTTTCCCCTTCCACCCTCCCAAGACTGACTTTACTTACAGGTCAATTGTCACTGTGTCAATGGGACCTTGACTACAAAACTCTCTGCTCGGGAAACAAAGGGAAGACTTTTCTAAGTGGCTCCATGGAAAACTCTGGGAGAGGTTCCTGGTTGGCCAGTCACACTGTTGTGGGGGCAATAGTGTCCTAGGATTGGCCTAGCCAGAGTCCTGTGCTCACTCCTTTGGCAGAGAAGTGGGATGCATAGTTTGGCAGCCCCACCAGCAAGCAAGGTTGAAATGGAGAAAGGGCAATAACTCAAAGGAAGGGCTCCTTAGCACCATTTGCATAGCACCCTGGATTAATTTATCTAAAAGTAGGCTTCCATCCTGTCACTGTCCTATTCACAGCTGTTCAGGATGGTGTTCAATACTGCCCCCCTAACCACATAACTTATATCCTTTTTCTAGACAATGGACCCTCTACTGCAATCAAGAAGCTCTCCTCCACCACCAAGGTTATACCCATTTCCCTGGCTTTGCTCAGGCTCCTCAGCCTGCTATGCCTCCCAATTTCCCTGTGTCCATATAAAGCTTTCAGCATCCTGCTCAAATCCTGCTGCTTCCATGAAACATTCTGGGACTATGGCAAACTACGTGAATCTCTCCTTTCTCTGAATTCCTCTCTCACTTATATTCTTTACATGTATTTTGGCATTGTTTTATTGGATTATTATTGTGTGACCTTTTTATACCTTAACGTATCAATGGTCTTCAGGTAACTTGAGGGCAGGCACAGAATCATGTTTTTATTTTTTTACCTCCCAGTGTCTGGCAGAATGAAAAGGGTCTCACTGACCAAGCAGAAGGTATTCAGTCAGGAAGGCAGGCCCTGTGCTAGGCGTGTTACATGTCAATAAATACTTTGAGACCAAGTAAATTGGAGAATTGATAAATGATCATTTGACCAAATGAGGCTCACCTAGGAGTCAGAACTTGTCCTGCAGCCCTCAGTTGTCATTATTTATATATATATCTGTCTCCACCACAAGTCTGTGGACCCCTTTCATGTTTGTTTTCCCAACTCATAGTGTTGTGCCTGGCATTAGTGCAACCCAAAAGCTATTTGTTGAAGTAATAAGCAGAATTATTTATTATTGTAAATTAGAAAATTTAATAATTATTTAAAATAATTAAATATCTTTGATTAAAGAAAATGGAAAGCAATGAAAGGCTTTAAAGTCATTAATATTTTCAATTAATATATTATTTATACCCAAGTGGCATTTTGATTAAACAAGACTTTAATGGGAAGCAAAAGGTGAAGGTTCACAAAGGGTTTTAGAGGTATTCTTATCAGGGTTCTAGGTTCTGAAGGTGTTTGCCTGTTAATCCTTGTTTTGTTCTAGCTAAACCCTTAAAACAGAGATCTGTAGAAACAGAGATACATAGAATATTGAAAAATGGTGGTTATTTTCCACACTCCAAGATTGAGGGTATCCTTAGCCTATTACTCCAACATCAACATACACACGCACACATATTGCATGTCTCTGTGTATCTGCACATACACACACACAAATACACTGATCATTGTATAATACAAAAACTTCAAGGCATATGTTGCATCACATTCTAAATTCTGACAAAAACTTTGCTATGAAACATCTCCCTTTACTTTTTTTCTTCCTTTAAAACAATGGTCAGCATTTCAGGTAACTGAACAAAAAGAAAATGATTTGTGCTGTTTGTTCTCTAGGAAAAAACACTTCCGGTGCCAAACTATGCATTTGTGTGGTATTTTCCATCAATTACAAAAATCTCACAAACATTTTTGAAAACCTCAGTAATCTAACACCATAGTTTCCTGGAGAAAAAAAAATCTGCTCTGTGAATTTCACAATAGACCAATCATTCCAACCAGCTAATTGTGATAATTGGATTTTTATAATTCTCCTCACCTTAGATCTTTATCCTTCTGGCTCATTTCCACATGCCAAGTTTCTCATAAAAGTTTGCTAAATTGGGATTAACCTGCTATGTTCTGTAGTTTTTCTTCTCAGAATCATTCTTCCTGTAATGATCCTGAGGCATGAAAATACTAGGCTAGGATATAATAATCTCTGAGATATTCCTCACTTGCAATATTTCAAACCAATGACAAAAAAAATTAAAAGCACATAAATGCGTATTATTTTAAAGATTTCCTCAAATACATACTTAAAATTGAGAGTTCCAAAGAATGAGTTCCTGTCTCAAGATTAACTTTAGTTCTGGTTTTTCTGGCACCCTCATTTATGTTAGGAATTTTAAAATTTGCTTTAGATCCATCAGCAATTTTTTAACTGCTTTACTCTCTTTAATTAGCCCCAAGTATTTCCCCTGTGAATTCTAATAAGTGAAACCCTTTCTTAGTTAATTTAATGGATTAGAGTAGGGTTTGAATTAAAAGTGTGAGAGATGTTTTGCTCTATACTGTATATGTTATCTGTTTTTCATCCCAACTTCTAACTGAATTCCTAGGGTACTCTCTGAGACCAACATAGGGTAGTACATGGATTAGCTTTGGCAGAATCTGTTTGGTTAGAAGAATCTCATGAACAAACCTGTTTTCAATCTCATTAACCTGAAACCATTTATGCACAACAGAAATGATGACCAACCTTGCCAACTTGTCTCTAATACTTCACAACGGGATGTGACGTACAAGGAACACACTAACCCAAGGGAGCAAGCTGCTGGATTTGAGGAAATTTTTAACATTTTTAAGACACAAAGCCGCCCGTTAGTAGTCAAAAACAATTTATTAGAATAATTTATCCCAAGGTCTCTATTAATAAAAGAGAGAGAGATGAAGGTGGAGAAAGGGAGAGAAAGACAGGAAAGATAGGGGAGAGAGTGTGTCTAAGAGCCTGAGAGACTCAGATACCCTCTTTTTGTCAAGAAGTTTTCATTTGCCTGTTTCACTTCGATTCCCACGGGAGAGAGGGTCAGGAGCTTATCTCTGGAGAGGGTGCTCCCTCAAGAAGGCATGCCATGTGCCAGGCAAATTACATGCATCATCTTATTTCATCTAATCATCACAATACCCCAAGGCGAAGGCTTATTACCCGTATCGTGCCTTTGAAGAAAATAAAAATCTAGAAAGTCACACAGCTAGTGAGCAGTAGGAATAGTAGACTGAGATTCAAACCCAGCTCCAGCTTATTTCAAAGTGTATGGGCTTTCTTCTCCATTTCCCTGTCTGGAAGAGATTTACAAAGCACGGATTGGGAGTGCTTTAATTAGAATTAATTTTGCTTGATTTTTCAAGTCTTTCCAGTTCTCTTTGGTGTAATTAGCAGTTCCCAAGGTTCTCATAACTTAATCTGGAAATCAGGGGTGTAGAAACTAATTGAATATATCCAGGAACAGCTCTCATAAGCAGAGCAGAGACAACTAAATGACATAATTTTCTCCACTCAACTGTCAGTGGGAACAAAACCCTCTCAAAAAAGTGCTAGGATGCTCAAATGATATTGAAACTGAAACAACAGAATTCCAAAGAGCACTAAGATAATTGAATCTGTGATTTTTCTGTCCTTTGCAAAGGCTGGGAAAAGACAGCTGGTGAGCTGGGATCTGGATACTTCTTGGGTGGACTTTGTCCAGTTCTACATCCAGATAGGTGGAGAGAGTGCTGCGTGCAACAAGCCCGACAGCAGAGAGGAGGGTGTCCTCCTTCAGTACAGCAATAATGGGGGCATCCAATGGCACCTGCTGGCAGAGATGTACTTCTCAGACTTCAGCAAACCCAGGTAATGGTCCATCCAATGGACCTTCCCATGGGTCCTAGCAGTAGGAAATATTACATTGTTGTGGAGGTGTTTCCAAATGTTCTTAACTGCCCTAAATACACAAACTCGTGACTGATAGCCTAATATATAAAGATTTCATGCCATTTAAGTGTCTGGAAAGAAAGCATTTGTATTCATATTTGAATTTTTAAAAACTTTGAGAGGAATTGTGACTAAAAGAAAAGCCAGATGATTGACCAATCTCCCCAAAGAAATTCTGTGGTGTAGGAGTATTCTAAGCTCACTGCATTATGTAGAAAACCTTTTTCCATTTGTGAGTTTTCAGATGCACATACAAAATATGCAAAGCTATTAGATTTAACAGGAAGACAGATTCCATTAATTTTTTTTACATGGCTGTACCCAGGACTAGGCATAGACTGTATGTGAGATGAGTCTATGGAGCTTGGCTAGGCAATACACAATCCTGAGTATTCCTTTTTATAGGCTCTGTATTTTCACTTTAATATAGTGAGAAAAAAAAATGTTTGTGGGTTGACCACCAATCATTTTGTAGATCAAATTTTTACAAATTGAATATATTTCAAATATATTACCTAAAATAAATCTATTGTGTAGTTTTAATTTTCATAAATTTGTTTTTTAAAATATTGGGTCGCTTAAGGTGGACGTAAGTTTCCACAATATAACACAAGTCAACTTGTAGATGTAGACAGGCCAGTGCAAATAATTTCTTCAAAGGGGCACAAGTGAGAAGCAGAAACCAGAAAAGAGGCAACTGGATAAAACCAGAGATATAACATCAAAGGAGAAAGTCAGCAATGGTGATTGGGAAATGGAGCCTGGCAAGATTCCGCAAGCTGCAATGCAGTAGAGAGGGAACTAATAATAGTGCCAAAACTGGTTGTCAACCCAACTTTACCCCAGGTATTTCTCACATGTCTAAATAATGGCACAAAATTATTTTTCCAAGTAATATAATTGTCAACCTGGAAATTGTTGAGTTAAGAAAAAGTGACTTATACCCAAATAGACAAACAAAAAGTGATTAGACAACTTCAAATACCAGAAATACTCAATTTTAACAGAAGTTCTTATTCTGGACTCAAAAGGTTGTAAATCCCTCAAATAGTATGCTAAATATTTTATTTATGGACTCTTTTCTGGAGAGCACCCTACTTTTCTCCAGATTTTTGAAGGGTTCTGTGACACTAATTTAGTTTAGAAATACTGAGTTGGAAATTAAGGGGAAAAGATCCTATTCACAGTGGCAAATAAATGTAAGAAATACCTTTAACAAATTATATGGAGAATCTCTGTGAAGAAAACTACAAACCTTCAAAACTTCCTTCAGGGATAAAAAAGAAAACAAATAAATGGAAAATAATACAGCATCCCTGGATAGGAAAACTGAACGTTGTGATATAAAGATACTTCTCAATTTGTTTTTATGCAATTCCTATCAAAATCCACATGGTGTTTTGGGAATTTTATATCTAGAAATATAAGAAGGCAAAAACAGCATACATTTTTGGGAAAAATTGAGGTATTTCCTATATGATATTAAAGCATATTATAAAGCTAAAATTTTAAATGAAATGATACCATGAATAGACAGAGCAATCAATGAAACCAAAGAGATGGCCCAGAAACTGATCCATTTTTATGAAGAACATGTATGAAAAAGACTCATCAACTATCAATGAAAAAGATGGGCTATTCAATCAAAATAGTGTTAGGGAAAAATACCTAGGCACTTGGGGGAAAATGTTTAGTTAAACTATCACCTTATACCACCACAAAACTGTAAAAGATTGATTAAAGATTTTAAAATGTGGGTAATAGCTTGCTATCTGATCTTGGACAATTAGCTAATCTCTCTAAATACAAAGTCTAGAGAAGAATTCACAAAGAGAAGGATTACTTACATAGAAATGTCCTATATGCAAACATAAAACTACATACAAATATGACACATAAAAAAAAAGAAATTGAAAGAAGGAAAACAAATTGAGAAAAATATTTTCAAGTATGAGAGACAGAGGGCTAATGTCCCTGTAAAGAGCTGACACAAATTATCAAGATAAACACTTAAATTCCAGTAGAAAAAATGGGCAAAAGGAATAAGTAGACAAGTTACAAAAGAGGAAACAGAAATGTTTAATAAAGTATGAATAATTTTCACTCTAAGTTGAAATTTTGGAGGATACCATTTTGCAACAGTCAAATTGTCATTTTTAAACGATAATACCCGTGCTCCCTCCACACAGAGCAGGCACTCTCACGTCACCCTGAGAACCATTAGAACCCTTCTGGAAAGGAATTTGGCAAAAGTCAAGAGACTTTAGCATGACCAGTTTATTTGACCCAGTAATTCCATTTCTTAAGAATTTTCCCTAAAGAAATAAACTGAAGTGTGGATAAAGCTGTATGAATAAAGACTTTTATCACAGAATTATATATTATAGGAAAAATTCAAATAAATAACATCATGTCCATGTGATTAAAAATTATGTAGGCATTAAAATGATCTTAAGAAATAATGTCAATCACAAGAGAACGTTAAGTTGTGAAATGTAGGACCCAAATTATACATATAATATCTTACCTATGTAAAAGATGACATGCTGTGATGATACATGTCAAAATGTTAACAGAGATCTACCCTATGCAGGGGATTATGGATGATTTATGTTTCATTTTAATGCAAATTTATATTTTCCCACAATAAGCAAGAAATGCTTTGAAAATGTTTAAATGTTATTTTAAAGGCATAATATATAAAGGAACAGTTTTCCTTGATATTTCTTGAAAATGTTATGACCATTGTCATGGTAGCCAAAACATACAGTTCAATGAATCAAACTTAGTTGAAATATTTTGACTCTTCTACAAAAGAGACAATTCCAAATGAAATCAACATGGCCAGAACTAAACTTGCTGCCAGCTTTAAACCTCTTAGCTGATATGTCCAAACTCTGAAAATTTTAAAAATATATAAAAAGATCAAACAAAATGGAACATTTCCTTGTTGCTCCCCTTGTTATTTTAACAGCTTCTAAGAAAAGCACAGCTTTTCCTTTCTCAGCTAAGTGATTTGCTCTTATGCAGATTTGTCTATCTGGAGCTTCCGGCTGCAGCCAAGACCCCTTGCACCAGGTTCCGCTGGTGGCAGCCCGTGTTCTCTGGGGAGGACTATGACCAGTGGGCAGTCGATGACATCATCATCCTGTCAGAGAAGCAGAAGCAGATCATCCCGGTTGTCAACCCAACTTTACCCCAGGTATTTCTCACATGTCTAAATTCCGAGAAGACAGAACATTGTAAAAGTGGATGGGCTGAAAGAACTTGCTTCTTTTTAGTGTTTGGCGTTGAACACATAGTGCAAGTTTTCTGTGGTTGCACTTAATTTTTTGTTAGTTCCTGTCAATGCTGCTTGTTCACAGATTATTTAGGTGTAAAAATGATTGTGAAGTCTGGTCAAGTCATCAAACAAAATTATTAGTGTATTTATAAAATGATTAGTTACATAGTAGCAAAGTATTTTCAGTTGTCAAGTCACTGGGAGAAAATGTTATTGGCAGTTTAAAAAAAAAAAGAGTTAATTTAGGTTTTCTGCTGTATTTTCCTAGAAATACAAATGGTACATGGCCCTGCATGTCAAGATCTGAAAATTCTTTTCTTGTTTTCAAAACTATTACATTGCATTTCTATGCTATTTGTATTGTTTCTATTAGAACTTTTATGAGAAGCCAGCTTTTGATTACCCTATGAACCAAATGAGTGTGTGGTTGATGTTGGCTAATGAAGGAATGCTTAAGAACGAAAGCTTCTGCTCTGCCACACCATCGGCCATGGTCTTTGGAAAATCTGATGGAGATCGATTTGCAGTAACTCGAGATTTAACTCTGAAACCTGGATATGTGCTACAGTTCAAGGTATTCATGCATAAACATTTTACCATAGCAGATTAAAGAGCAAAACATTTTCAGGATTTATAAGTGATAGTAAAAAAGAATGCAGATTTTTCATATTCTGTTAAAGAAAGGACTTCAATGAAAGTTCAACAATTTTAGAATGGCAAAGCTTTTCAACTCTATCCGTGAGAAAAACAGCTTGTCAATTTTTAATGAGCCCTAGACGTTGTGGCTATTTCATTATATTTCTTTAAGTGCACATGGAACTCTATCAGAGTTAAAAAGAAAATTGAGCTTTAAGACTTTAATCTGATTCTAACTTAATGAATTCCATGCATCTGAATGGGAATGGGTGAGTTCTCCATTGCATCTAACAGGTGGTTTTAGAGCTTACAATCTATGCTTTCAAGCACTTTCTCATTTTTGATTCAGTAAATTTTTACTCCAATAATATTTTCTCTCATTTTTGTATTTTTTTCTAATTAGAGAAGTTGTAGGTTTATAGAAAAATCATGCAGGAAATACAGAGTTCCCATATACCACACAGTTATCCCTGTTATTAACACTATTCATTAGTGGTGGTAACTTTGTTACAATTGATTAAACAATATTATTATAATTACACTATTTACTATAGTCCATAGTTCACATTAGGATTCACTGTAATGTAAAGTACTATGGTTTTTAATTTTTCTGTTCTAGTAATGTATATACAACCTAAAATTTTCCCTTTTAACCACATTCAAATATATAATTCAGTGGTGTTAATTGCACCCACTATGTTGTGCTACCATCACCACCATCCGTTACCAAAATTTTTCCATCACCCCAAACAGAAACTCTGTACCAATTAAGCACTAATCGCCCATTCCCTACCCCTACCCTGGCCCTGGTAACTTGTATTCTATCTTTTGGTCTATGAATTTGTTTATTATAATCACTTTCTATCAGTGGGATTATACAATATCTGTCCTTTGTGTCTGACTTATTTCACTCAATATAATGTATTCAAGATTCATCCATGTGCTCACATATATCAGAACTTCATTCCTTTTTATGGCTGAATATTATTCCATTGTGTGTACATATATATCATATTTTTTATTGTTTCATCTGTTGATGGACACTTGAGTCGCTTCCAACTTTTGGCAATTGTCAAAATTGCCAGTATAAACATCAGTGTGCAAATATCTTTTTGAGTCCATGCTTTCAATTCTTTTGGGTATGTAGCTAGAAATGGGATTGTTGGATCACATGGTAATTACATATTTAATTTTTTGAAGAAACTCCAAACTCTTTTCCACAGTGGCTACAATGTTTTATATTCCCACCAACAATGAACCAGTGTTACTATTTCTCTACATCCTCTCCAAGACTGTTTATTTTCCATATTTTTTATTAGTTATTCTAGTGGGTGAGAGATAGTATGTCAATGTAGCTTAGACTTAAATTTCCTTAATGGCTAATGATGTTGACCATCTTCTCATTTGCCATTTGGTCATTTGTATATCTTCTTTAGAGAAATGTCTATTTAAGTCTTTTCCCATTTTTTAATTCGGTTGGTTTGTCTTTATTGTTGTTGAGTTGTAGGATTTATTTATGTATTCTAGATATTAACCCTTATTAGATATGGTTTCCAAAATTTTCTCCCATTCTGCAGGTTGTCTTTTTACCTTCATTATGAAGACCTTTGATGCACAAAAGTTTTTATTTGGATGAAGTCCCATTTATCTATTTTTCATTTTGTGGCTTGTGTACTAGGTGTAAAGTCTAGGAATCCCTTGCCTAACACAAGGGCCTGAAGATGCTTCCCTACCCTTTTGTCTAGGAGTTTTATAGTGTTTGTTCTTAAGTATTTGATCCATTTTGAGTTAATTTTTTGTACGTGATGTAAAGTAGGGATCTAGGTTCATTCTTTTACATATGGATATCCAGTTTTCCCAGAACCGTTTGTTGAAAAGACTATTCTTTCCCTATTAAATGAATGTGGCACTCTTCTATAAAATCAATTGACCATAGATTGAGGGTATATTTCTGAACTCTCAATTTTATTCCATTGGTCTATGTCTTTCCTTTTGCCAGTACCATGCAGTTTTGATTACTGTAGCTTTGTAATTAGTTTTACAATCAGGAAGTGTGAATCCTCCAACTTCATTTTCACATTCAGTATGGTTTGGGCTATTCAAGGCCTCTTACCCTTTCATATAAATTTGTTGGTTGGCATTTCCATTTCTGCATAAAAGGCTGTTGGACTTTTTATTGGGATTCTGTTGAATATCTTATCACTTTGGGTAGAACTGCCATCTTTACAATATTTAGTTTTCTAATGCATGCACATGCAATGTCCTTCCATTTATTTAGCTCTTCTTTGACTTCTTTTAGCAATGTTTTATAGTTTTCCATATATAAGTCCTTTACATCCCTGGTTAAATTTATTTAGATATATGATTCTTTTAGTTGCTATTGCAAATGTGTTTTTTCCTTCATTTCCTATAAGACTGTTCATTACTAATGTATAGAAACAGTACTGATTTTGCATGTTGATCTTGTACCCCCACCACTTTCCTGGATTCATTTATTAACTCTCGTAGCTTTGTTGCAGATTTTTCCAAGATTTTCTGTATATACAATTATAACATCTGCAAATAGGGTAGATTTTTCTTTTTCCTTTCCAATTTGGATGCATCCTTTTCTCTTTTCTTGCCTAATTTCTCTGGCTAAAACTTCCAGTACAGTGTTGAATAACAATGGAGACAGTTTCCTAGCTTGCCAAAGGATTGCCTATACAAATTATTGGAAATGGGTTGGCTTTTATAATGGGAATTTTATTTAGGGTAAAAACTTACAGTTCCAAGGCCATGAAATGTCCAAATCAAGGCATCAGCAGAGATCCTTTCTCACCAAACTCAGCTACTGGTGATCCTGGGGTCCTGCCATGTAGTGAAGCAGGATGGCAGCTGGTCTGTGCCAAGATCCCTGCCTTCCTCTCTGGACTCACCATCCCTTGGAGCCAGCTGTGCATGACCAGGCATAGGATTGTCTCTTTCCAGACCTCTTTCTCAGTCTCAGCTGTTCCACGTTCTTCCCAAGTTCACCTGTGGGCTATCAGGCATATGGCTCTGGTCATGCCTCACTGATGTAGTCCAATCAAAAGGGCCCCACACTCACAGGAATGAATTAGTCCAAACACAATCTTTTTGAGGGGACGGGAGGGGGGTGCGGATTCATAAAAGAACTTCAAACTGTTACAGTTGGCATCCTGGTCTTGTTCCCAATCTTAGAGGGAAAGATTTTAGTCTTTCCCATTAAGTAGGGTTAACTGTAGGCTTTTCATATATATCCTTTATCATGTTGAGGAAGTTTCCTTCTATTCCTAATTTCCTACGTGTTTTTATCAAGAAGGGTTTGTGCCAAATGCCTTCTCTGCATCAATTGAGGTGATCATGTTTTTTTCTCTTCATTCTATTAATGTTGTGTATTACTTTAATTGATTTTCATATGTTGAACCACTCTTGCATACCAGGGATAAATCCCACTTGATCATGATGTATAATTCTTCTAATGTGTTGTGGGATTCAAGTTGCTAGCATTTTGTTGAAGAGTTTTACATCTGCATTCGTAAGGAATACTGGTCTGTGATTTTCTTTACTTATGGTATCTCATAAAGATGAGGAATGAGGGTGATGTTGGCTTTATAAATGGGTTAGGCAGTGTCCCCTTCTCTTCAGTTTGAGAATTGGTATTAATTCTTCTTGGAATGTTTGGTGAAATTCCACTGTGAAGCCATCATCTGGTCCTGGGCTTTTATTTGTTGGGAGATTTTTTATTACTGAGTCCATCTCTTTACTAATTATTGATTTGTCAAGGTCTTCTATTTCTTCTTCAGTCAGTGTAGGTAGTTTGTGTGTTTCTTAGAATTTTTCCATTTCATCTAGATGATCTAATTTGTTGCTGTACGGTTGTTTATAGTATCCTCTTATAATTCTTTTTATTTTGGCATGGCTGGTAGTAATGCCCCCCCTTTCATTTTTTATTTTAATTATTTGCATCCTCTCTCTTTTTTCCTTTGTCAGTCTATCTAAAGGATTGTTAATTTTATTGATCTTTTCAAAGACCAACTTTTGGTTTCATTGATTCTCTCTTTTGTTTTATTTTTCTCTATTTTATTTATCTCCATTCTAATCTATGTTACTTGCTTCCTTCTGCTCGCTTTGGGTTTAATTTGCTCTTCTTTTTCTAGATCTACCAGTTGTGAGGTTAGGTCTTTTTTAATTTAGGCATTTACAGCTACAAATTTCCCTCTCAGCACTTCCTTTGCTTGAACCCATAAGCTCTGGTATGTTGTATTTTCATTTTCATTTGTCTCAAGTTGTTTCCTAATTTCTCTTGTGTTTCTTCTTTGACCCACTGGTTATTTAACAGTACATTGTTTAACTTCTACATATTTGTGAATTTTCCAATTCTCCCTCTGTTGTTCATTTCCACCTTCATTCCATTGTGGTCAGAGACGATACATTGTGTGATTTCAATGTTTTAAAATTTTATTTAGACTTGTTTTGTGACCTAACACATGGTCTATCTTGGAGAATGATCCATGTACACTGGATCCTTCTCCAAGATGAAGGATGAGTGAAATGTTCTATAGTGTCTGTTAGGTCTAGCTGGTTAATAGCATCATTCAAATCTTCTATTTCTTTACTGATATCCTTCCTCGGTGTTCTATCTAGTTTTGAAAGTGGTATGTTGAAATCTACCACAAATGTAAAACCACTTATTTCTCCTTTCAAATCTGTCAATATTTGTTTCATATGTTTTGGGGCTTTCCCATTAGATGCATAAAAATTATAATTTTATGTCTTTTTGTTGAATGACCCCTTTATCAGTATACAGTGGTACATCTTGTCCCTCATAATGGTTTTGTCTTAAAGTATATTTAATCAGATTTCAGTATAGCTATCCCAGTTCTTTCTTCATTACTGTTGTATGGTATATTTTTTCCACCCTTTCACTTTCAACCTACTATTGTCTTTGAATTTAAGATGAGTCTTTTGTAAACAGCATATAGTTCAATCATGCTTTTTTATCCATTCTGCATTATCTCCTTTTTGACTGAAAAGTCTAATCCATTTACATGTAAACTAACTACTGATAATATAGGATGGTACTCTGCAATTTGCTATTTTGTCTTTGTAATTCTTATACCTTTTTTGTCCCTCAACTCTTCATTCTTCTTTTTCAAGACATTTTGGCTATTCAGAGCCCCTTACTCTTTCAAATAAGTTTGATAATTGGCTTTGCCATTTCTGCAAAAAAAAGACTGTTGGGATTTTTATTGGGATTGCATTGAATCTGTAAATAAGTTTAGGTAGAAGTGACATCTTAACTATATTTAGTCTTGCAGTCCATGAACACAGAATGCCCTTCCATTTATTTAAGTCTCCATCAGTCTCTTTTAGCAATGTCTTGTAGTTTTCTGAATACTGTTCCTTTATGTCCTTGGTTAAGTTTATTCCTAAATAGTTGATTCTTTTAGTCACTATTTTAAATGGAATTTTTTTTCTCATTTCCTTCTCAGATTGCTCATCAGTAGTGTATAGAAACGCAACTGATGTTTGCATATTAATCTTGTATCCTGCCACTTTGCTAAACTCATCTATTAGTTCTAGTAGCTTTCTTGTGGATTTTTCAGGATTTTCTAGATATAGGATCGTATCATCAGCATATATTGAAAGTTTAACTTCTTCCTTTCACATCTGGGTTCCTTTTATTTCTTTATCTAGCCTAATTGCTCTAGCTAGAACTTCTAGCACAATATTGAATGACAGTGGTAACAGTGGGCATCCTTGTCTTGTTCCTGATCTTAGCAGGAAAGCTTTTGGTCTTTCACTGTTGAGTACAATGCTAGCGGTAGATTTTTCATTTATGCATTTTATCATAATGAGAAAACTTCCTTCTATTCCTATCTTATGGAGTGTTTTTATCAAAAAAGAATGCTGTATTTTCTCAACTCCTTCTCCACTTCAATCAAGAGAATCATGTGATTTATTCTTCGATTTATTAATGTGGCTCATGACACTAATTTATTTTTTTGTGTTGAACCACCCTTGAATACCTGGGATAAAACCACTTGATTGTTGTGTTTAATTCTTTCAATATGCTTTTGGATTCGATTTGCAAATATTTTATTGAGGATTTCTGCCTCTGTATTCATTAAAGATGTTGGTCTGTAATTTTCTTTTTTTTTGTAGTATCTTTATCTGGTTTTGGTATTAGGGTGATGTTAGCTTCATAGGATGAGTTTAGTAGCATTTCTTACTTTTCAATTTTTTGGAAAACCTTGGGCAAGACTGGTATTAGATTGTCTTTGAATAATTGGTAGAATTTGCCTGTAAAGCAATCTGGTCCTGGACTTTTCATCTTTGGGAGGTTTGTGATGGCTGTTTCAATCTCTTCACTTGTGATTGGTTTGTTGATGTCTTCTATTTCTCCTAGGGTCAGTGCAGGTAGCTCATGGGTTTTAAGGAACTTGTCCATCTCGTCTACGTTGTCTACTTTTTTTTGGCGTACAGTAATTCATAGTGTCCTCTTATGATCTCTCTTATTTCTGCAGAGTCAGTAGTAATGTCCCTCCTCTCATTTCTGATTTCATTTATTTGCATCTTTTTTTTTTTTTGTCAGTCTAGCTAAGGGATTGTTGATTTTGTTGATCTTCTCAAAGAACCAACTTTTGGTTTTTGTCAATTCTATTGTTTTCTTATTCCCAATTTCATTTATTTCTGCCCTAATCTTCATTATAACTTTCCTTTGGCTTGGTTTGGGATTAGTTTGTTGTTCTCTTTCTAGTTCCTCCATGTGTGCAGTCAGGTCTTCAATTTTAGCTCTTCTTTTTTAATGTAAACATTGAGGGCTATAAATTTCCTTCTCAGCACTTCCTTTGCAGTATCCCTTAGGTTTTGATATGTTGTGGTCTCATTTTCATTCATCTCAAGATATTTACTGAATTCTCTTGCAGATTCTTCTTTGACCCATTGATTAGTTAAGAGTGTGTTGTTTAATCTCCATATATGTATGAATTTTCCCTGTTCATCCATTATTGATTTCCAGCTTCATTCTGTTATGATCAGAGAAAGTGTTTTGTATAATTTCAATCTGTTTATATGTATTGAGACCTCTCTTGTGACCCAGAATATGGTCTATCCTAGAGAAGGATCCATGAGCACTGAATAGAATGTATTTCCTGCTGTTCTGGGGTGTAGTGCTCTATAAATGTCTCTTAGGTCTAGTTCATTTATCCTATTATTCAAGCTCTGTCCAGATGTTCTATGAAATACTGAAAGTGGTATATTGAAGTCTCCAACTATTATTGTAGAGACATTTATTTCTCTCTTCAGTTTTGTTAGTATGTGCCTTATGTATCTTGGGACACCCAGGTTACATGCATAAATATTTATTATAGTTATTTATTCTTGGAGAATTGCCACTTTAATATATAATTGCCACTTTAATATATAATGACTTTCTTCATCCCCTATAACAGTTTTACATTTAAAATCTATTTTTTCCAATATTAGTATCACTACCCCAGCTCTTTTTTTGGTTACTCTTTGTGTGAAATATCTTTTTCCAGCCTTTCACTTTCAATGTGGTTGTGTCCTTACATCTGAGGTGCGTCTCTTGTAGACCAGATATAGATGGCTCATATTTTTTATCCATTCTATCAGTCTATGTCTTTTCATTGGGGAGTTCAAATAATTAACATTCAGTATTATTACTGTAAAGACATTACTTACTTTGTCCATTTTATCCTTTGGCTTTCCGTTGTCCTATCTTACTATTGTCTGTCGTTTTACCCTTTAATTTACCACTCCTAACAACATTCATTTCTACATTCTTCTCCAAGTCCTTCACCCTTGTTTTTTCCTTTCAGGCTGCAGCACTCCCTTTAGTATCTCTTGTAATTCTGGTCTTTTGGTAACATACTTGCTCAGTTTTTCTTTGTCTGTGAAGACTTTAAAAACTCACTGTCATTTTTGAAGGGCAGTTTTGCCAGATACAGATTTCTTGGCTGGCAGTTTTTCTCTTTCAGTACCTTAAATACATAATACCACTTTATTCTCGCCTCCATGGTTTCTGATGAGAGGTTGGCACTTAATCTTATTGAGGTTCCCTTGTATGTAATGCTTTGCTTTTCTCTTGCGGCTTTCAGAATCCTCTCTTTCTCTGATATTTGTCGTTCTAAATAGTATGTGTCTTGGAGTAGGTATATTTGGATTTATTCTGTTTGTGGTGCATTGTCCTTCATGGATATTGATATTTATGTCTTTCATAATGGTTGGGAAGTTTTCCATTATTATTTCTTCAAATATTCCTTTTCCCTTTTCCCTTATCTTCTTCTTCTGGGACACCAATAATGCATGTATCTGTATGTTTCACATTGTCATTCAATTCCCTGAGACCCTCTTCCATTTTTTCCATTCTGTTCTCTTTTTCTTCTCCTGTTTTTTGCATTTCAGATGTTCTGTCCTTGAAATCACTAATTCTGTCTTCCAGCAGTTCAAATCTGCCTTTATGTGCCTCTAGTGTATTTTCTTCTTTATTTTTAAAGAAGCTTTAGATTACATAAATGTTATATTGAAAATATAGGGGATTCCCATATACCATATCCCCTCCCACACTTTCCCCCATTAACAACATCTTTCATTAGTGTGGTATATTTGTTACAATTGATGAACACATATTAAAGTATTGCTACTAACCATGGTCTATAGTTTACATTATGGTTTACACTTGCACCACACAATTTTATAGGCTTTGACAAAATGTATACTGGCTTTTATCAGTCATTGCGATATCATGTAGAACAATTTCAGTGTCCCAAAAATGCTCCATGTTACACCTATTCTTCCCTCTCCCTCCCCTCAGAACCTCTGGTGACCGCTGTCTTTATATCAGTGTTACAAGTTCTTCCATTACTAGAATAATAATAATTCTGCTTTAGTCCATAGTTGCATTCCCATCTTATGTTTGTTCCTCAATCTTGAGGATTTGGGGATAGTGATTCCCACTGTGCTTCCGATTTAGAGAGGGCTTAGATTCCATGAGGCAGGTGGATAGAACTGTCTTGCTTGCAGTTGTGGATACTCTCTGTTTTCTGGGATGAGTGATGTCCATCATCATCCTTTTGTTAGTTGTCCTGAGTGAGTCTCATGAACTGGAGAGTAGGTGTTAGCTGTAACTCTACTGAGATTCCGGACTTAACTGGCATATGAACAGCCAGAAGAATTAAGTCTCTGAGGCATATGTTTAATGGATATAGTGCTAATTCTAGGTTCAAATAAAAGGGGCAGAAGAATCACATGCAGGAAAATTATTAATGAGTCTAACTCTGATCCTTGGGGAGATAGGTTATCATATATTCCAAGGTAAGGCCCACCAACAGGGTGCTGATTTCCTGGGGTTGTCTGCCCTGCCTATAGTGTCTAGATGTCTCTAGAACTCCCAGGAGCTCCTCTGCTTAAGACACTGTTTACTGTGGTAGTCAGTGAGATCCTCCTGAGATGTGCATAGGTGTAACCTCTGGAACGACCTCCCAACTCACTTTGAAATTTCTTAGCTGTAAAAACTCAATTGCCTTTAGAATTTTCCCCTTTTGGTCTAGGTCTTTATCCAAATGCATCACTAGTTGGCACTTGGTAATAATCAAAGCATCAAAATCCAGAGAGGCTCATCCCCAGGAGTCATGTCCCATGCCAGGGGGAAGGTAGTGAATATATATGCTGAATGGCCTAAAGAGAGGCCACATTTAAGCAACAAGAAGGCTTTCAGGAGGTAACTCTTAGGCAAAGTAGGCTAAGTTTCCATTTCACCAGAACAAGGTTTATAAAGTACAAACATCAAAATCTAGAGCCTGGCATATTGATCTGTCCTCCTTCACTAGGCACTGTCCATGTATTCTAGAGATTCTAGGCACTCTATCAGAGATTGTAGCAGGACTCCCCAGAATAGAAATTCAATATTCCATCAGTTATTTGTCTCTACCCACTGAAATAAAACCCCATGATCACATGAGCACATTCATATTCCATAGAGGCATGCCCCAGGTGTAACCCTCCCATTCTTCCTCCACCACCGACGCCCCACACCAGTAATCCTCCCCTGCCACAGTTGTAACCCTTTTGCAATCCAAAACCTCCCCCAAAACAAAGCCAAATAAAATAAAATAAAGTTTAAAATTATTTTTTGCATTTTGCCTTTCACCACCATAAGATCGTTTATCTTTTGTATGTGTTGACAATTTCTTCTGTATGTTCCCCCATTGTCTTATATTTTTTCTTTATTTTCCAAGAAGCTTTAGGTTACAGAAAAGTTACATAGAAAATATAGGGGATTCCTGCATGCCCCACCCCTCCCCTCCCACATCCTCCCCCTACCAATAACATCGTACTTGAGTGTGTTATATATGTTACAATTGATGAATAAATATCAAAGCATTTCTACTATCTATGGTCAGTGGTTTACATTTTGTACCATACACTTTTCTAGGTTCTGACAAATTGTATAATGGCCTGTATCTGTCAATGGAAGATCATGCACAACAATTCCAATGCCCCCCAAATGCCCTATTTTCCACCCATTCTTTCCTCCCCCTCCTGTCAGAACCTATGGTAACCACTAAGTTTCAGTTTTTCTAGAATAAGGTGCATAGTTACATGCACTAATATTGAGGGCTTGTTTTCTCAGTGAGTGGAGACCCACACAATAAACAAGAAAATATTAAACTCCCATCCTGGGGAGTCCTGCTACATTCTCAGATAGAGGGGCAAGAATCTCTCAAATACATAGGCAGTGCCTAATAAAAGAAAACAGGCCAGGATGTCTAATGTATTTTTAATCGCAACCATTGTGTCTTTCATTACCATAATCTCTGTTACTTTTCTTTTCAGTCTTTCAGGTTGTTCTGTATGCTCACCCAGTGTCTTCTTAATATCTTTTATCTCTTTAGTCATATTTTCCTTCAATTCTTTGAATTGATTTAGGAGGTTTGTATGATTATCATTGATTAGTTGTCTTAAATCCTGTATCTTATCAGGATATTTGGTTTGTTCCTTTGGCTGGGCCATCTCTTCCTGTGTCCTAGTATGGCTTGTAATTTTTTGCTGATGTATAGCCATCTGAATATGTTGGTCAATCTCTCTCTCTTGCATAGTGATTTTTTTTCTTCTTCTTCTTCTTCATGCCTCTTTCTTGATTTTTTGGTTCAACTTAATCTCAGTCTTTAAAAATGCCTAAGTTATCAAAATCATGCCAGGGACTCACTAATGGAGCTCAATTTTTCTGGTCTGGCCAGAGCCAAAATTCAAAGTGGGCTTTCCTGGCTGAATTCACTGAAGAGAAGCCCCCCAACACACCCTACCCCTTCCCTGTAACAGCTGACAGGAAGAAAGGTGTCTGTTCCCCACTCAGTCAGCTGCAGTAAGGCAGGGGTTTTATCCAGGCTTAATGTCTCAGGGTGGGGGATGGGAAAACTTCCCGGCTGGCACAGGGGCTTAGTAATTTACATTTGTTTTTTCAAGTTCTTTGTCTCTCTGTCCTTCGCCCTCCTAGGATTTGCACAGCACTGTCCTGGTTTGCTGACTCCCCAAGCAGGTCCCTTGGACAGCTTTTGGCCCTTTTTCTGTTGTTTTTGTGAGAGATTTGAGCCCTGCCTGTCTGCTCCGATGCCATTTTCCCAGAACTCCTCTCTCCTACCATTTTTTATAACATTTTCTTGATTCAGCACTCACCCAGTTACTGCAACCTTTCAACTGTTTCCTGGAATTTTGAGAAAGATGCCAGTTTTTGCTCGTAGTTCAAAGATTCTGTGTAAGAATAGCACTCTTTGGTGTCTTACTTCACCACTTCTAATAGCCGAGATCCTCTCCACATATTTATGGTCACAGTTCTGAGACAGAAATATTGAGTGGCTCAACTCATCTTTTTGAGCCCATTTGTGTCTTAGGATGTGGTGAGCCTATGGTTCAGCTACTCTTGGGGTGGGCACTGGAATCATATGGTATAAAACACTGCCACCTATAGAAGCCTTTTTTTTTTCATTGTTCTCTTTTAAAAGCTTGTTTTCCAGCATTGTGATAACATATCAACATGTATGACAAGCTCATGTTTCAGAACCCTAATTAAAATTTCATTGTGTTTATCATAAAATCCCATTGATGAGTTCTGGGGTTAAAAGTAATGCAGTTTTTATGAGCTAGTCCAACTACATTGTCCTTACATAACAGCAGGATGCAGATGCTGAATAATTTACAAATGAAATTATTAAAGCAATCCGAAGGTTTTAGGCAGCTCTTCAAATATAATTTCCATAGGTTTGTAAATAAGGAAGTTATAAATAAAATGAGTGGTAATATGTTATCCTTCCTTGTTTATAGTTTGATGTAAACTGCAATGGAAAAAAATATCAGTAACATTATCTGACTCTATATTAATTTGTTGGTACTACCTAAAATGGTAACAAAATAACGTCAATAGCAGATAGCAGATTCACTGCCAGATTACTATGCTGTTTCTCTTCTGACACCTTTTCTATTTAGTTAGTCACAGAAATGACAGTGTAGGTGTTAAAGTCTTCAAGGTGGTATTCTGAAGTTTTAAAAACTTAAATTAAAGAACACTGTTAAATGTTTCAAGTACTTAAACAGCCATCCAGAAAACATGATGCTTAAGAAAAATTTTAATTCTTACATCACACCAACAGAAAGTTATTAATTTGTGGCTATTAGTTTATTGATAACAGCTATGTAATATGGCTGATTCAGGAATTGATAATTAATGACTATCTGAAGCCTGGAAACAAGAATTTTTGGTGTCATTTGTCCAAAAATGCGCAGTGTTACATTTTTTATGACTGCATGTCTTGTGTCAAGCACTAGGTGTTAGGAATATAGAGATGAAAACTATGGTTCCAGCCTTCTCAGAGCTCAGAGACTTATGAGTGAGCCAAAAAAAAGTGAATAGTTGCAGTACTGTCACAGGATCGCAATAATAGCAGGCTTTAGATGTTGTGGAAGTACCTGGCGTGGTATCTGACATGAGAGGTACTGGAAAAAATATGTTAGTTGAATAAATTGAAGAATGAATTAATGAATGAACTGAAAATAGAAGTCTCTGAAAATATATTTAGCCAGCTGAAGGGTGGGGTGGTAGGGGGGATTCCCGGTTAAAAGGAACCAAATTTGCAAGTACATGTAAATACATGAAAGCATTAATGAGAATGGCAAATTTGGAAACTTTGGAGTTTGGAGTATGTTCTGCAGAGGTCAGGGATGAGGCTGATCCTGGTTGGCATTATATCCTACACAAGTCAGTTGGATATTATCCCAAGAGCAACAAGTCATGAAAGATTTCTCATCCACTGAGTGACAGAATCAGATCTGTGCTTTGGAAGAATCATTTTGGCAGTGGTCTGCTTGTTGACTTAGGAAGAAAGGAGGAAATGAAGTCAGCAAGTACATTCATCATTCCCTCAAACAAATATTTGTAAAGCCTTTACTACGTGCCAGGCACTGTTCTAAGCACTTGAGATATAGTAGCTAAAGAAAACACACAGAGCCCTCTCCACATTGGACTAATATTCTGGGAGAAACAGAAAATAGCAAATGAATTGGTAGTAAGTGTGATGAAAATGTATAGGAGAGGAGAGTTTGGGGGTTGTTGGTAGAGGCTGGTTGCCATTTTATTAAGGGTTGTCAGGCTTGAACTCACTTATAAAGTGGCATTTAATCTGAGACCTAAAGAAAGTAAAGGAGTGAGTCATACAGCTGTCTGGGAAAGAGCATTCCAAGCACAGATAACAAAAAGTACAAAAGCCTTGAACTGGGACTGTGCTTAGCAAGGTTCAAGAATCCACAAAGATGCTGATGTGACTAAAGCAAATAGAGTATACATGGGGGCAGGTAGAAAAATATAAGGTCAAACTCTGAGTTTTGCTCTGAGTAAAGTGGAAGACTGATATGCTCTGATTTAGGCTTTTGAAGACTCAATCTGGGGGCCATTTTGGCGATATGCTGGCAGGTGCAAGGGCAGAAACAAAGGCAGTTGGGCAGTTATTTCAGTGATCCAAGTAAGAGATAATGGGGAGCTTGTGATCATAGAGGAGGCAGAGAGAAGTGGTCAGATTTTTGTATATATTTTGAGTAAAGTAAGAATGTTAGAGCAGTAACCAAAGTGAGAAATGAGAAGGCCAAATTAAGACATAAAATGGGGTAGAAAGATAAGTAGATGGCCTTGAAAGATATTAAAGGGGTGATAGAGAGAATGGATTCTAGACTGACCCCCATATTTCTGGCTCCAGTCACTGAAATTGGAAATTCCAGAGCAGGAGGATTTATTTTAGGGGGATGTATGTTGGTATCAGGCATGGACTTGTAGATTTAGGGGTGCCTATGGGCTGCTGAAGTGGAAACACACAGGAAGCAGTTATATACATTAGTCCAGAGAGCAGGAGAGAGGCCATTCCAGGGAGTCATAGGTATTCAGAAAGAATTTGAAATTATGGTTTTGAATGAGATTATGGAGCATGCCTTGAGTAAGAAGATAAGAAAGCCAAGAACTGAATTCTAAAAACACCAACTCTTAAGAGGTAGGTTAGGTGGGCAATTAAAAAAGAAGTGGTCAGCAGTGTTAGAAGCAGCAGAAGAGTCAAGTAAGTAAGGATCGAACTTTCCCATTGGATCTAGTCAAATAGAGATTTCCTTGGGAATTTCTTGGGTTGGTAAGGGCAGAAACAGCTGACAATGGATTGAAGAAGGAGTCTGCACAATGAATATGGCCTTTTCTTCAAGATGTTAGTCTTAAATTAAATTCAGGGAGAGTTTTAATTTCCTTTTGTTTTGTTTTTAAAGATTGGGTGGGGCAGCTTGAGCACATGCCTCTGACACCTCAGAAAAGTGCCCCAGTAAATTGCTGAATGTATGAATGAATCCTGAATGGAAAATTTAAGATGAATTATCTATTTAATAAACCTGAGAATATGTCTATACCCACTTTATAAGCAATAGCAGACAGAATAAGTCAAAACAAAACAAAAAGCTAATTATGTGTGCCCAATGTGACTGCCCTCACCACATGCCAACCACATGCCATTCTTACTATACAGGTGAATTAACAAAAGGAAACTGCATTAGAAGAGTTTAATTAGGTTTAATCAGGTATCTGGAGGGTCAAATCTTTAATTATATATATATATATATAACTACCTAAATCTGGATAAATTTAAGATCAATTAAATCAAAAACAAAAAATAAATTTAATGATAACAATATAATCTCAACTAGCCAAATTATAAGTCCTTCTGAGAGATGCCTTCTATCTCTGAATATGGATATAAGGGAGATCATAGAATCATTGTCTTTTGAGAGATGAGATCAAGCTCCTAAAGTCATCACAAGGATGAGCACTTGCCTATATGGCTCTAGCTCTCCTTCATGCTTTTTTCTTTGATCATAGTTATGTTCTTCTGATTCCTTTACTTTAAGTTTTCTTCTATACAATTTGGCTATTCTTATTTATACAGTCTTGTACAATAAGATCCTATGAAGGCTCCAACCAACAAATGAAATAAGATATGAATAGACCATTCACCTAAGACAGTATGTGATTAAATAAATATCAGAAAGAGTTTGAAATCTGGAATTATCAAAAAATACATATTAAAACAGTAATTATGTTATGCATTTAATTATTTAGGAAGAAACTATCTTAAACTATAATGATACCCATGGCTGGTAAGGCTATGGTCAAACTGATATATTTGAATCTAATTAATGTATCATGGTATAATCCTTTTTTATGCAAAAGGAACATTTATAACTAGAAATTTTAAAGTGTTTTTACATTTTGACTTAGTAATACTACTCCTAGGAAGAATATCTGATGATAGATTAGTTTTTTTTTAAAAAGGTACATTCTTTACAATGCTTCATGAAATAATAAAATATGTTAGCTTGAGAGTCAGGGGAATGTTCTAGAAGTGTGATCATTTTAGCTATATGACCAAAATATATACTTACATTTAAAGATTGGAAGATAAAACAGAAAAATATAAACAGGTATGCTAGGGTATTGGTATTTAGGTTGCATTTTTTTTACAATTTTTCTTACTGTTGTTAGTCTTGTTATGACAGTCCCCTACCTGAGTGCACAAAACAATAATAGTTTCATTTCTGGATTATTTTGCTTACTTGATGCTGTAAAAAAATCTTAGCTTTTTATCTAAATCAACACTGACTTCTTACTAAGCTTTGGCAGGAAAAAATAATAAAGATAGTTGTTCCATTGGAAGCGGGGAGAACATACCTCTCTTCAGGTAACCTTCATGAAATGAAGAAGGCAGCTTCTTCATCTTCTGCTTCCCCCTGTTAATACCCTCTGGGAAGAGAGAAGAAAGCAGTTTCTTAGCTTTTTATCTTTTGTTTGAGGCTCCAACACCAAAGACACAGTGTTTCTCTCTTCCCTACTATAAATTCCAAGAAATCTACAAAATGGGCAGGTGGTCCAAGTTGCTATTAAAACAATATTCATTGCCTAAACAAAGAATTTCAGAATCTCCAAAAGAGTCATGGTTGAAATTGAATTGCACTTGTCTTACCATTGTAAATTTAATTTAGACTCAGTAGAAATGGCCCTGGCTGCTGCTGCACCTAATTTGTCGAATGATTATTTTGAACAAAATCCTTGTATAATTATGTCTTTCCTTTAACAGCTAAACATAGGGTGTGCCAATCAGTTCAGCAATGCTGCTCCAGTTCTTCTTCAATACTCTCATGATGCTGGTATGTCCTGGTTTCTGGTGAAAGAAGGCTGTTACCCAGCCTCTACAGGCAAAGGATGTGAAGGAAACTCCAGAGAGCTGAGTGAACCCACCATGTATCATACAGGGGACTTTGAAGAATGGACAAGAATCACCATTGTTATTCCAAGGTCTCTTGCATCCAGGTAAAGTATTTCCTATTTTGTGTGATAGCTGCCATTTCATGGAAACATATCTTTACTGAATATTTTGATGACTTAAAATAATTCATATAGCCTAGATATACCTATCCTAGTAATGACTCTGGAGGAGAAGAGCTCTGGGACAAAATTCCCAAAGCAGGTGTGTGTGTGTGTGTGTGTGAGAGAGAGAGAGAGAGAGTGTGTGTGTGTGTGCAAGGCCTTTCTTCCTATATGGTCTTTCATCCCAATATTTTTCATTTACATGGTCCCAGAGTTCCAAGAGAACAAAAGTAGAAACCACAAGGCCTTAATTTATCTGCCACTTAGTATTGGTCACAGCAAGACAAAGGTCGGTCTGGATTCAAAAGGTAGAAAAATAGACTCCCCTTTTTATGGAAAGTGTAGAAAAGTTTCATTACAAAGGAACAAATATGCAGGGAGGTATGATTTGTTGAGAAGACACTGTTGTATTACTTTATCATAGTGATTCACATCTCTCCCACATGCAAAATGCATTCACTTTCCCCCAAAGGCACGCCCCCCGCCCCCAACCCTAATCCCATCCCAGCATCAAGCACTAAATCCCAGACCTCATGGTCTATATCAGGTCATGTGACAGTTTGAGATTTTTGTGAATCCCAAAAAGAGAAAGATTATCTTTGTAAACTAATCTATTCTTCTGGGTAGGATACCCTTTGATTATATTAGATTCAATTGAGGTGCCCTTGATTAACTTACCTGTTAAGATTAGGGCTTTGATTTGAGCATGTCAGTAAAGCATGACTCAGGTTGAGTCCCTTTCCCCTTACTGGGCCAATATAAATAGACACTTACTCAAGAAGACACACGAGAAGATAGTAAGCTCTGTCATTATTGATCCTGAGGCCCAGGAGAGAGATGAGCCATTCACCTGATAGTTTGAAGCTGACCTTGGGAAGAGAGCCATAACTGATAAAGAAAGCCTGGAAAGACACGAACCCTATGCCAGGAGAGGGAGGAAGCTCTGAGAGACAAGCCCCATGCTAGCCTGCAGCTGAGAGAGAGGAAGCCCAGAGAGGAAGGCTGAACCCTTGCAAAGATCAGAGACCATCCTGCTTCAACACATGGCAACTGACTTTGGTGAGAAAGCAACCTTGTGTTGGCCTCTTAGGGACTAATAACTGTAAACTTTTACCCCAAATAAATACCCTTTATAAAAGACATCAGATTTCTGGTACTTTGCATCAGCACCCCTTTGGCTGACTAATATGGGTCAGGATGTGGATGTGGATGCTACTTCTTGGGTATGGCTTCCCATAGACCTGTGAACAGAAAGACAAGTTATCTACCCTACACATACCCAACATACAGTGGTGAAACAAGAACAAGATAACCATAAAAGATATTCCCACCCCCCACCCCACCCCCAAAAGGGAGGCAGGAATGGAGAGCACATAGCGCTGTCCCATTGGAACTCTGAAATCCATCCAGATACATGTTGCTAGGGCTCCTTCCTCCAGGAGCAATATCCAGAACAAGGGTTTCTTGATTAAGACTCAGTTCTGCTCTCTGGGAGTGGTTTCTTAATCCATTTTTCTCCTCAGCTCTTGGTTTCATTCTCCAAGTTTCACTCTCTGAAATATATTTCTTTTCCATAAGAAATAGTTTGTATTTGCAGCTAAACAGCTATCTCATCCTGCTTCCTGCCCATCAAAAGTTAGGGACTCAGAGGGCTTTTTACATTCTGAACTGCTTCTGCCCTTTAAGTCTAGGCTGATGTTGCTCTCACTAACACAATTCTCTCAAAAACATTGTGGGTTTCCTATGAATTTTATTGGGATTCTCTCCATTCCTATTTTCTTCTCTTCTTTGGGTATATCAAGTTGCTGTGGGAAAACACCTTTAACATTAATAGAAGCTCTTTTGCCTAACTAGACACAGACTGAAATTGTTCTTAGGTCTTAACAAAGAGTCCTTTAGCCACACACTTGATTTGAATTTTACCCTGAGGCTATTTCTTGTTTTGAAATCATTTGCCATCTGAAGAGACCAGAAATGTGAAAAGATTTTATTTCCCAACCCAGTAAGTACTGGCTCTTCTAAATTTCTATATAAACTACATTATTTTATGAAAGTACAGAGAGAACCTGAGAAGTTCTCTCAATAGTTTATTAATCTTTTTTCTGTTCCTTATGATGCATAAAAGAAATAAATACCTAATCTTTGCCTGAAAATCCCTTTAGCAAGATCCACAAGTACATTGTGTATATTTTCTATCATATACTTTACTTTGCGAAACTTCAATATACAATATTATATGTTCCACAACTACACAATATGGGTTGTCAATTTTCCAGCCTCTTGTCACCATTCCAGCTTTTACCTGCTGCTTCTGGTGCTAAATCCAATGCGATGTGTTTTATTTTTTATTAAGGCAATATTTTTAGATACTAATTTGTTTCAGCTATCTATTGCTGCATAAAAACCAACACAACATTTAGTGACTTATAACAAACATTTATTTCTCCTGATTATATGGGTTACTGGACAGTTCTTCTGCTGGTTTTACCTGGATACCCCGCAAATTCTGGGTATTCAGGTGGGGAGTTGGCTGAGGAGGGGCCACATTCCATCCTAATTGGAATATCTGGGCCTGCTCTCTACCTGGGACCTCATCTTTAAGGAAGTTAGACTGGGTTTCTTCACATGATGGCAGAAATATTCCAAGAAGCAAGTCCTGTGTGAAGTATTTATTAAGCCTCTGCTTGTGTTATGTTTGCTGGTGTCAAAATAAGTCACATGGACAAACCCAGAATCAGTGTAGCAAGAGAATTCTTAAAGGAATAAATACTGAAAAGTGTGATTTGTTGGGAGTCATTATTAAAGAATCCACCACAGTCATAATTCAAGATGTTGTATGGAGCTCAAGAACTTCTAAAAGTTTGATATACAGGGAAACTTTGACTCAGGGCTTCCAATCCTCTTAATGGGAGTGTCTCTCTAGAGCAAAGGCACTATTGATTCTCAGCATGACCACCACTCTACCAGACCCTACCCTGACCACAGTTCCACCCCAGGAACATGGCACCTGGTTTAAGGCTTTTTTTTTTCTCATTCGTTTAGCAAATCTTGAGCACCTAGTAGGTATTGGGCACTTTTCTAGGAATTGTAAAAGCAATGATGATCAAAACAGGGAGATAAACCAAGTTAAAAAAAATTAATACACAACATCATTTCAACTAATAATAAATGTTACAAAGGAAAATAAAATAGGGAAAGGGAAAGATAACCCAAACTGTGTTTAATCTGGGTAGTTAAGAAAGACTTTTAAGCAGAAGATGTTTGAACAGACAGCTGGCAAAGCATTAGAGCAAGGTTTGCAAAGACCTGTGGGAAGAGCATACCAGACTACTGGGATGGCAAAAGCCAAGGCCCTGAGATGGAAATCATCTTGGAATGTTCAGAAGTAATGAGGCAGTGGACCAGAATGGAAGAAGTGAAGAGGAAAGTGGTAGAAGTTAAGGTCAGAGAGGTGGGCAGGGGCAAAATTGTGTATGGCCTTATAGGCTACAGCAAGGAGTTTGGCTTTTGGTCTAAGTATAATGGGAAGCCATTAGAAGATTTGAGCAATGGAGTGATATAATAGGATTTGCATTTTATAACAATGACTGATTGATATGTGGAAAGGAGATTGTGAGAGACCAATGGTAGAAGCAACTAGCCCTGTTCAAGGGCTATTATAATCATCTATATGGTTTGTATAGGTGGCCATGGTGATAGAGATGATGTGGCAGTTTGAAATTATTTTATGAATCCCAAAAAGAGAAATTTTATGTTTGTAAATTAATCTATTCTTTTGGGTGTGGTACCCTTTAATTGCATTAAATTCAGCTGAGGGGCCTTTGATTAGATTAATTGATAAGATAGATTTAGGGTTTTTGATTAGACTACATCAATGAGGCGTGACTCAGGTTGAGTCTTAGCCCCCTTACTGGGTCTGATATAAATGGAAACCCAGAGAAAGACTAACTCAGACAGACACAGGAAGAGAGAACTGCTATGTTTGATACTGCCATGTAAAAGAAAGAATCACTCAAGCATGAAGCCCCAAGAGGCTGGGCCCACAGAGCAGCTCAAGAGGAGAACAGCCCTATTATATGCCTGAGAGCTTATAGCTAAACTTGGGAAGAGAGCGGAACAGACGAGACTGATTTAGGAGGCCTGGAAAGAGACACACCCTATGTCAGCTTACGGCTGAAATTGGGAAGAAAGCAGAGAAGTTAAACCTGAGAGAGGAAGCCTGGAGGGGAAGGCAGAGACTAGGCAGAGATCACCCGCCATCTTGCTTCAACACATGGCAGCTGACTTTGGTGAGAAAGCATCTCTGCTGATCGCTCAATTTGGATATTTCATGGCTTTGGAACTGTGAGCTTTTATACCAAATAAGTACCCTTTATGAAGCCAACACATTTCTGGTACTTTGTATCGACACCCCTTTAGCAAACTAAAACAGATGTGGTGTGAATGATTCTATTTAAAGTGCATTTTAAAGGTACAGCAACAGGACTTGTTAGGATGAATTATAAGTAAAAGGGAAATCAAGGAGGACTCTTAAGTTTTTGGTCTGAGCAGTTCAATGAAGGGTGGTACCATTTACTGAGTTGAGTAAAAAGTAGGGGAGTAACAGAAGAAGAAAAACTGAAATTTGTGAATTACCTGTAAGATATCCAAGCAAAGATACAGTGTAGACAACTCTCTATATAAATCTGCAGATTTATATATATAAGACTTTGGGAGTTATCAACATGAAGAAGATAAATAAAAATACATGGTAGGGATAAGAAGAAAGTATAAATAGAAAAAGACAAGAGGTGTAAAGTCAGGGCCTTCACCAGTCAGTAAGAAGAGGAAGATCTGGCAAAGTAGACTAAGAAGAACTAATGGGCTACAAGGAAAACCAGAAGCATATGGTACCCCAAAAGCTAAGTTAAGAAAGTGATCAACAAGCAGACATGAACTCCCAATCAGTAGTCCTAATATATTTACCCCTTCCTCATTCCAGCAAACTCCCAAAATGAAGGACTTATTTGAAAAGTGTGATCTGCACTGTTGTGCCACAGAGTTTAGCTTAAAAATATAAATGAAACTAGCCTCCCAAATCTGACCTAAGGCTGATAGCTTGGCTTCACATATAATGGGTTAATTTGGTGTAACCCCACAGGCTGGAACCTACCCTGGATCTGGTCACCTGGCCCAGGCTGTAAAGCTGTGTATGTAACAGAGACCTTCTTGGACTCCTCACCTTCACCACTGCCTTCCTCTTGCCATGCTTTCCTGAAACTGTCACCCAAACACAGTTCTTCCACATAGATAGGTACAGCATGCCACATGGTAGGGGAGCATCAAGTGTTGCCTTGCTGCAATAACTACAGTATCAGAGGGCTGGAAGAATCCCTTTGGAAGGAGTTGATACAATCAGGAGCCAAGGAACACAAATCTGGTTTGATTTCCCCAAAGCCAGAGAATATACAGCTGAATCTGGAACTACAGTCTATTTGATGTTGGATGGAATACCTCAATTGGTAAAAACACATATGAGAAGTAAGAGAAGGTTGCCCTTAGCATCACAAAGTGAGCCAATATATTGAGGCTCTCAATGTATCAATATTTTCTTGGCCCTAGTTTTTGGAAGATAAAATCTTCCCCATTGGAATCCAGCTTCCTGGTTTTCCTGAATACCATCCAGCCTGCTAATTGATGGCATTTGTGATGAAGAGCTCTCTATTAAAAAACAGTAAATATGTTTCCACTTTAACCCAAGTAAATCAGCTGTTGTTGATCCTTCTACAATATGTTCAACAAACTCAGATATATCCAAATGGAGTGTTGGAAAGCTGAGAATTCTAAGTGTTAAAATTGTTAAAATTTGGAGCTATTTTGCCACTAAGCAATATGCTTATAATAGTTACTAGAACATTGCTCTTTCAAAAATAATTCTAAACTGATTTTCTCAAAACAGCAGTCTTTGCTCACATTAATTCACCTGATTCTTGCCTACAGAGAAGAGATATTGGTGATGGTAAATGTATGCTCGCACATGCCTCCCAACTCTCAGAGGCATCCCCTCCATCCATACAGCATGCCACATGATCCGTTCTACGTTCCCTCTGCAGAATGCAAAAAGACCATTATCTCTGGGAAGGGCTGGAAACACAGTTGCTTAGGAGTCTGAATGGTTCTTCCACCACTACACACCACCTGTGCTTTTCTTCACAGGAAAAGCACATGCCCAGGAACCTTCCTGGTTGAGGAGCATACACAACATCTCGCCCAAGTGTGTGGTGGTAGAAGGTTGATGGTTTAGAACCTAATGGTCCTGGGAGCTCAGGCCTTCTCGAAGCAAAAGTGAAAATTGTGGAGGGAGACCAAGAGTCTTTTTGTCTCTTTCCTCTTCCTTATCTGGGACATGCAGGACAAAGGGCCAGGTTTGTTATGTGATTTGTGTAGTCATTACCACACTATGGCTTATTTCTAGTAAAAATGCATAAGATTAAACACCCCCCCCCTCAGTCATCACTTCCTTGGAATCCTCCCCAGACCTTCCTAGCTATCAAGTCACAGACCTCTTTTACTTGTTCTCCTAACTCTATGGCCCTCCTTTTTAAAATTATATTGAAGTATACCATTAATACATGAACATACATAAATAATACTTGTATAATAAAAGTTGTGAACTTAACTATATCCCTCTTAATGGTAGCATTTACCAGAGTGGTATAGTTACATTTCTTTGTGCAGGGGTTTGATTAAATATGTCCCCTCACTCCACTGTGGGCTATATGAAGGCAGGAACCATGACTGGGTTTTGCTCCCTGTTGCATCCCCAGCCCTATCACTGGGACTTGCATGTTCTTGGGGCTTGGTAAATGTTGGTAGAATGAAAGGAAGTTGAATGAGGAGTATGAACCAGAAATAGGTGATCAACTACAATGAAGACACCTTCTTCTAAAATATTTTCCAAAATAATTTCAATGTTGTTCAGTAAGAAATAATTGTTCTATGTTCTGCAGTGTCTCCCAGAAAAGACATGAATAGCACATGCACCTGCGCACACAATAATAATAATAATCACAAGTCTGCATCTCCTCTATGTTTAAAAAGAGAAAACTGAAATCTAGACATTTGCGTGTTTCTTTCTCTGCTTCTTCTGACCATCTCTCTGTGACTTCAGCTGTGCTCCTTACTGGCTCTTCGTCTTATTCCTGATACTCTGAGGGTATGCTTCTGAGAGGAGAATAGAATAGCAGTAGGCCTCAGGAACCAGGCACAAGTTGAGAGAATGGAAATGAAGCAAAACTTGCCTGTGTTGTGACCATCGAAAACTTTGTTGCTTTGATTTGCATCTTCCAGCTGAAAACCAACTAGCAAAGACTAAAAGAAGGAAAAGAGGAACCATCTCTTGTCCTTCCACTCTTAAATATAATCTTTTCATCCAGAACTCACAGCCGTGACTCACCGTGTCCTGGCCTCACCCTATTATCCAAATGATTGGGTTTTTCTGTCTTGTTTTGTTTTGTTTTCTTTATTTAAATATGGATTCCTTAAAATTGATTTCCTGGAGTTTCTTATCTTCTCAGATATCTCTCACTGCACTCTGCTTGGGTCTGTAGGAGCCTCAGGATCTGCAAACAGGAGCACCTCCTCACTCTAATCAGACCAGACCTTGATTTTTCATTATTATAATGAAAATTACAGGATCCCAAGAAACAGAGTGTGTCAATGGGTTTCCCTTACCATTTATTCTCTATCAAATTAACAAAACTGCTTCTAGAATTCCACCTGAAGGTGGGATTCTTCAACCATCTGAGTGCTTCTGGACCCAAATGTGAGCCTGTGTCTTCAGTGAAGTGAAGCAGTTAGTGGAGAGAAGCCCCATCTTGCCACTGCTCAGGGTGGGAAAAGTTGCTCTTAGCTCTCTTATTGCTTTCCATGGGGCAAAAGTTGTAGATAACATGTTTCTCTGGATTCTACTATAGAACTATAAAAAGAAGAAGAAAGCATGCCTTCTAATCAAAGAAGACTTGTATCAGGGAATTGATATGTTTCCCTTTTATCATAGATATGCAGACTATCCTTTGGTAGGGACATAGAGGCCTGAACATGTTACTTAAGAGCATTTGGCAAAAGCTGTTGTTCACCAATTCCATGTACTTCGAGAGGAAAAAAAAATTCTTCACAGGCTAAGTAACTTTACAAGCCTAGTAGAAGGGATTTTCCCAAGGTCCATGACACTAAGAAAACTGTAATTTCTTTTGACTCCTTCTTTACTTGTTTCTGCTTTGTTTTTCTAGTTTTTCTAATCCTCTTTAATTCAGTTCTCTTTTGCCTTAAAAAATAAGACCCATATATTTTGAATTGTTTCCAAAGGAAATAAATGATGTGTTCACTTTTGTCTTAACACACTGAAACTGGGGCTTGCATTAATAGGCAATTAATCTCTGAAAACTTTTAAACCTAGTAAACACTATTGTTGATTCAATTTTGCAAATTTTCCAAGAGTAACTTAAAATAATGAAGAAAAAGCCAAGGTGATGAGTTAGTGTTGCCATATTCTCAAAGCTATTTGAAGAGACAAAAAAAATGCATTCTGACATTGCATTCTGAATATTTTATTCATATTAAGAGAAGGGAGGAGGAAGTATCTTTTTCTACAGTTATTCTTGACAAATCTTTCTTAATCCTTAAGCATCTTTACCTTGTTTACCAAGAAACTGGATTTACCCCAAAGTCTATAAATATTGGCAGTAAAAAAAAAAAAATTGGAATCCAGATATAATGCATTTTCCTACTTTGATTTCAGTAGAACTGAGAGTGAAGAGGTATTTTCCTGGTATGAATGTATAGATGTATATGTGTTCCCAAATATTTTAAGAGAAAAGAGATGTGTTGAAAGAACTGAAAAGATTAAAAAGTTAATAGGACAAGTTTTAGTTTGGCAGCATAAAAACTTTGTTCTGAGGTAAGAAGGCCTGGGAAGTAGCCCAGCCCACTGGTTTTCCAGGGTTTTGAAGCCAGCTACCACATTCTCCTTTTACCCATTGGCAGTTACCATTGTTCATTGGCAGCACAGCTGGTTGCTAAGAGTTCATAGAATGAGCATCTTAAGAGCTTTGAAGATGAAAGAGGAAAAGGAGAGGAAGGTAACAGGTGGGAATAGAGCTGTCAGTACAAACTTACTCAACTCACCAGAATCGTGCCAGTGGCAAATAGCCAAATACTCCATATAGCAAAGAACATTCTATTTGATGGTTTCAAAAATCCCCAATAGCCTTTTCTGAAAATACCCATAAAATTAATGCAATGGAAGGGTAAAATATCAAGTAAAAGAAAAAAATCTTTCTGGTTTTTATATACTACTAAAAATGCATGAAGGGGGAAATACACAAGTAAAAATATGTAATATGTTTCTGCCTGTCAAAAGTCTTCCATACCTGGGTTTCTCTTGAAGTATTTAGGCTGAAGAAGAAATCAGGAAATTTTGAAAAAGATCCGAGAGAGACACGTTGTGAAGGTTGTATGTGAGCAAACTGCCGTGACTCTAAAATAAATATGAAATCTCTCTAATTTTCCCAAAGTAGTGTATATTTAAGGGCTTTGGCATGAGATCTTAGTACAAGAAACAGATGTGTTGTTTTCCCCAGCAGCAAGACCAGATTCCGATGGATCCAGGAGAGCAGCTCACAGAAAAATGTGCCTCCATTTGGTTTGGATGGAGTGTATATATCTGAGCCTTGTCCCAGTTACTGCAGTGGCCATGGGGACTGCGTTTCAGGAGTGTGTTTCTGTGACCTGGGGTACACAGGTAAGGCTAAATACATTGTGTCTGGTGGTTTGTTTATAAGATTATTATGGTTTTTATGGTTCATGTTACTTCTTCCGAGGAAATAGATTGAGTTTATTCTTATCTAAGGCTGAGAATTGTAGGAATTTTCAACCCAGACCATGAGGTGCTAAGATGTTTTGTTGTTTTGGGATTTCTAAGGAAGAAAAACATGATGACAAATTTCATATGCTAGAGGAGATTTGTTTATTATTAATATTAATAATAACTAACATTTCTTGAGGCCCTACTACATGCCAAGCATTAGAATAAGTGCTTTTTATTTCATCTCATTTAATTCTACCAATAGCTCTGTGCCATAGGTCTGTTATTGGCCCTGTTTACACATGAGAAAAATCAGGCACAGAGAGGTTTAGTAACTCTCCCAAAGTCACAGAGCTAGGAGTTGCTTTAAGCACTGGCCTTCGGACTCCAAAACCCAGGTTCTTAGCTAGGAGTCTGTAGGCCCTCCCTGTGCTCTCTAAATTGCTTTTTATTTAAAATTTTATATAATTTTATATATGTAAATTAAAAATGCAACTTATGAAATGATAAATCCAAGATTGCCAAATGTGAACTTTACAAGAGAAGTATTTTCTGGCCACAGTCACCTTTGGATATTGCCATAAGCAAAAATGAAAAGGGTGGAGCAGGTGTAGCTCAGTAGTTGAGCGCCTGCTTCACATGTACAAGGTCTGGGGTTCAATCCCAGGTACCTCCTTTAAAAAAAAAATGAAAAGGGAATTAAGATAAAAGATTAAAATTGTAGAAAATAGTGTAAACGTCAAAATATTTTCAAGATATTTTTCTGGAGGCAAGTTCAAAAGTACCCTTTAGCTTCAAAGTACTCTGGCCTTCATCTGGCTCATGACCAAATACAAATATATGTGTAGAGGCTTCTGTGGAGAGTGTTGTCCACTTTTGGTTGCATATGTGGCTGGTTTTAAATCTGAGATTGACTCCCTTTACTAATCCTCTAATAGAGGAACAACAAATAAGCAAATTCTACTGTAGACAAAGACTATTTTTCATTTACACAAATCCTCTGAGTAGCAAGAACTATGGAAAAGTGTGGCTCCCAATGCCTCTCTTTATTAAAACGTTTTTTTAAACTTGATGCAGCATAATGGTTTTGTTGTTGTTGTTTCTTACAAGGTACCAGGGATTGAACCCAGGACCTCGTACATGGGAAGCAGGTGCTCAACTACTGAGTGACATCTCCCCTGCATAGTGTTTTTTTTTTCTGCATAGTGTTTTTGATGATGGTAGTGAGATAGCTATATTTCAAACAGGCAATTCTGAGATATATTTTCATGTGGCTCCTTTTCCCTAAGACAGTAGAAATGCTTCCTTTTTCCATGTGCTCAATGTACCTTTTAATAGTTGGCGATTTCAACAAAACATCTCTCCCGTGTGTTTTTTTTCCCTGAAGCTGCTCAAGGAACCTGTGTGTCTAACATCCCTAATCACAGTGAGATGTTTGATAGGTTTGAGGGGAAGCTCAGCCCTCTGTGGTACAAGATAACTGGAGGCCAGGTTGGGACTGGCTGTGGAACACTTAATGATGGTAAATCCCTCTACTTCAATGGCCCTGGGAAAAGGGAAGCGAGGACTGTCCCTCTGGACACCAGGAATATCAGGTGAGTAGTTAAGTAGTAGTAGTAGTCATGGAACACGTCTCCATGATCATAGTATTTGACACATCATGTGTCCTAACTTAATAATTCTGTTCTGTTATAGGAGGTTTGATATATTCTCTATATCAATTCTGATGTATAAAAATGTAAAAATAACTTTAGCTCTGTAGTAAAATAGGTAGTTTCTACAAAAATTATATCACAATTCATTCATCAATGTCCAGTCATCTTCACTAAGACATATGTGTCTTGTGTAAGTCAGCTTGATTTTCTAAAATTTTGTATTCTTAGGAAGACTGCCTGGTTTTATGTTTAATGTATTCTATGTGAAACAATTAAACAGCTTTCCAATTTTAAATTCTATGTCCAAAAATGATACGTACTCGTTTATCTAAGATTATTTGCATTTGCTTATGAAAAACTGCCCCAGAATTTACCTGCACTGACATCTACTGGTAAAATTGCTTGGTTTTAAGGAGAAATGAAGTAGTAGCACACCTAAACTAAAACTGTGCTTTTCTATCAATTCAATTACTTGAGAATTGGAAGAAAAGACGCTGAGGAAATGTTTGAAATTTTTAGACCTTATCCTCACTAAAATCTTGGGTCATGTGTCATTTTTTTCTACCTGTAATTTCTCTCCCATTCTGTATCCTTCTCATAGAGGCAGTGGATTGGTTATACTGGAATTAAGCATAATCATTCAAATCACACTGAGTAAATGTCAATTGTGAAAACTTAGACTGTATGAGTATAAGTTAGTAATATGTAGGTAAATATCTGACCCTAAACAAATACAATATTCAACTTATTATTAGATGTAGAGAAATATCATTCTTCGTCATCTTGACTTATCTGGATTTAAGGAATTCCCATTTCAGTCATTCCATTAAGTTATATCAGACTGGCATGATAAAGTAAGATTAATGATTCAGGAACTAAACTCTGTTTCTTTTTTTTTCTTTTTTTTTTTTTTTTGAGGTACCAGGGTCTGGGGATTGAACCCACGGCCTCATATGTGAGAAGCCAGCGCTCAACCATTGAGCCACATCTGCTCCCTGTTTCCTTTTGTTTAGGTCATTATTACAGAATAAAATGAGTGGTCATATTAATTAACATTTTCTAAATGATTGCAGAATTAAACCTGCCATAATCTGTGTAGTTTCTGCTTACCGTATGACCTTTGGGTTTCAAAGTAGTACTTAAGAATTAAGGGTTTTAGTTAATGTGTCAAAATACAAAGAATTATATGTCTCCTGAACTCACCTATGTATAAGTCAACTGAATTTTTCCCCCCAGGCTCATTCAATTTTATATACAAATTGGAAGCAAAACTTCTGGTATTACTTGCATCAAGCCAAGAGCGAGAAATGAAGGTAAGAAGCCATATTTCCCTAGAAATCACCATTACTGTTGGCAAATTAGTCCTTTATCATCCCAAAGTTTGGCCAGGATTTTGCAGACTGCTCCCATCCCCTGAATTGTTCCTTCTCTCCTTTCCTCCTTCATAGGATGGGTGGCTGTGTGGGGCCAAGATCAGATCCTTTGCATTCCTCACCCAAATCCCTAAACCAGACCAACATCAGGTCTTCCCAGAGTGTAGGCAGGACCAAAGGGCATTTGCTTTAAGTCACCTACCTATTCCTTTGTAACCTTCCACTGGGAGAAAAAAAGTAACAGAGACATGAGCATTCAGCCATGAGGGCTAGAAACATGTTGGCATAAGGCATTACTGAATGCAGATCAAACTCTACTTTCTAGGGGCACTACAAGCTTTGGGTAGGAGGAGCAGTTCTTGGTAATAATAAATATTAACTTTCACTAAGTGTCTATTTTATGCAAGGCTCTGTTCTGGCTGTTAATTCATTTAATCTCCATCATACCCCTTTGCCAGAGGTTTTATTACTAGTCCTATTATACATATGTAGAAGCTGAGGCACAATGAGGTTAAGTAACTTACCCAAGGTCATGTAGCTAATAAGTGAATGAGCTGGGACAGAGCATCTTCCTTATCCGCCATGCCGCACTGCCTCTCTCATTGCCCAGAACCTCACCCACTCTAGAAGAATCATCGTCTGCCTCATATGATTCAGTTCTGAGAAATGCAAAAGGCTCGAAGCATAGATGGCAACCAGGAGCCCTGCAAAGCTGATAGGGTTCCTCCAGAGACCCCAAATGTGAGTTGTCTTAGCACAGACTCGTGGGCTTCCCAGGTATATCCTACTCCCAGCCTTGTTCTCATGAATGGCATGTGAAGAGCATTGCAGCTTCTAAGTTTGTTATTATCTCAGGCGTGACTGTAAAACATATTGGCCTAAATAGTACCTTTTAGTCAGTAGAGCTACTGATAGCTTTGTTCATCAATTCTAAATTTCCCTGGTCAGATTATCAGTAGCTGAAGGTTTTAATGACATTTTCTGAATATCTCAGTATTTTTTTTTTTTTAAATTAGAGTAATGAGATTTTATTAAATCATAAGTCAGATAAAATCACAACTTTGCTGAAAATCTTGTAATTTCACTAGAAAGACTTGACCTGTTCTGGCTCACTGTCACTTGCCTAACTCACCTTGCTTTCAATGCTCTAGTCACAATGAGTTCCTTCCTCTTCTGTTAACACATCAAAACACATCCTGCCTCATGGCCTTCGTACATCTTTCTTGGCATGAATCCTTCTTCTTCCATGTTTCATAACTAGCTCTCTTCTCCCCTTACTGAATCCTATTCCGCCTATGTTTGTAAAGATGGCACTACCTGGCTTTCATGACCAACCCACAACCTCCACCTACTCCTTATTTTACCATAGCACTTATTACCCTGTTTGACTGGGAAGTCTGATGTTATTCTTATTTTCCAAGCCAAAGAAGCTTATCATTTTACTGAACTATGTTTTCAAAAGAAAAAAAGCTTTAGACTTGTCATTAAGAGATTTGGATTCTAAGCTCAGTTCTGTTAGTCTAGCTGTGTGTGCTTGAGTGAAGTATTTCCCAACTCATGACTTAATTCCACATGTATGGAGGATGAATAAAAACATCAATATTTTTCCTCATTTTCTCTGAGCCAGGGAGTCTTTCTTTCTTACATGTATTTTCTTTAATCATTACATAACTTTTAAAGGCAGGCCTTCTTAATCCCATTTAATACATTGGGACACTGAAACCCAGAGAATTTAAATGACTTGCAAAATTTTTTCTCAAAGTTTTTCTTGTTCATTTTTTTTTTCAATAATATTAATTTTTTTAATAACTACATTTATTATCTTATATAAAAAGGGAAATTAACAATCAGATGATAAGCACTCATCTTGACAGTTCAATAACACTTTACATAATAGAGGTCAAAATCTTTAAAGAAATTTTCAACATACTCTTTAAAAAACCTAGCAAAATGTTCTTAAATGATTGTATATATATATTTTTTTTTTTAATTTATTTTTTTATTATGGGTAAGAATCAAAATTCTCACAATACATACAAACATTTGCAAAATGATATATAAATATATATGCATATATGTGTATTTGCTTACAAAAATGTTATTTATATATATATATATATACATATATTTTAAGAGGTGCTTAGATTACCCAAAATATTACACGGAACCCACTGGGTCTCAGTATTTTTTAGTCTAGTAATTTCACAGGTCATCTGCTCAGTGAAGCAGCAGTGTAGAATCTTTTATAGACCATTTTGCATCCATTAATCTGTTCAACAAATATATATTAAGAGTCAGCTCTGAGCAGAGTTCTGGCTCTGAGTTCTAGGTGCTGTGGATACAATGTCACTAAATGATAGATGCATCAGTCAATGATAAGCTAGGTTATGCTGTAAATCTCAGTGACATAAAACAAAAATTGTTTCTTTCTCCCTCGTGCTCCATTTTCACCATGGGTCATCCACTCTGTCCTAATTCCAGGATAATGAGGTGGCGGCCACCCTGAACTCTGAATGTTGCCAGCCATTATGACAGAGGGAAAGAGAATGTGGTGAACTGCACACAATAAAGCTCCACTCATATTGCATTTGCTAAGGAAAGCCACATGGTTACAACTAATGTCAAAGGGACAAGAAGTACAAACTTTCTGTGTGCCAGAAGGTGGAGAAGCAGAAATATCTAGTGACCAGCCCTAGTGGCAACCACAGCAGACAAAGACCTGTGCTTATGGGGGTTTACATTCTAGTGAAAGGAGTTAGATAATAAACAATAAATTAATAAACAGGAAAATTTTAGCTTGAATGGACTGGGTGGATTTACATTTAGATAAAGTGGTCTTGGTAGGGCTGGACTCACTGAAGAAGTGACATTTAAATTGGAATCTAAAAGATGAGAAGGAGACAGCCATGTGACACACTCAGGAAAAATTTTCCAGAAGAAACAGCAAAAGTCTTAAGGTGAAAATGAATTTGTTGTTGGAGAAACAGAGAGGAGGCCAGTGTGTTTTGGGGCCCATAAAGGAAAGAGGAAGTGAGGGCAGGAGCCAGGTCACAGAGCCTACCTGCTAAGGAGATGGGGCTTGAATCCACATGTCCTCAAAGCCACTGGAGGCTTTTAGGCAGGGCAGCGACATAATCTGTCTTACCTTTTTAAAAGATCACCACACTGAATAAATTTGAGGTTCAATGCAAATAGTTCTTGAGTGCCTACTCTGCTCACGCAGAGAGGAGCTTTGAGTCGTACAAAAGAAGGTATGGTCCTGCTCTATGGACCTTATTATCTGATTGGAAAGGCATAACATTTTAATGTTTTTTTTAAACCTTTATAATATAATTGCCCTTTAAAAATAATCTGTTGGTTACCAGAGTGTAGCAATTGTATGTATGACTTCTGAAAGTTACAAATCCGTACTACTGTGTGCATGTGAGCTAAAACCCTGGGCAGGGTGTGGTAAGCAGCATCTGCTTAGCATAGATAGGAGGCTCTGTGCTGTACTTAACCACTGATGGCCAAGGGCTATTGTCTGCCTTTGGGGGGAAATTCCTCTTAGGGCGTCTTTAGAAACAAGCAAATTCTTCTAACCAGTCTTGAGCCATTTTCTTAAACTATGTGCTGGCCGTATACTTCACATCCCACAGACATTACTCAGCCTTTTATGGAAAACTGGTTGTTGAAATGTAAATCTGCTTAAATCCTTGGGCAAATATCTTCCAGTTATGAAAGTAAAAAAATTTTACTGACTCAGGCTGAAGCATCAATTTACATATTTAGAATTAAAATCAAAATTAGGCTATTTTCATTAGGATGGGGAAGAATGCAGATGGAGTTGAGGTTGGAAATGAGTGATGTTTTACATGCCTTACACCCCCAGTAGATGATATAAAATCGCTTGCTTTATTCAGATATAAGGAGATGGAGCCTGAGTCCACATGTCAATGTATTTGAGGTACAATGTACAGTGTGCACAGATGTACAGTGTATTCAAGGGCACAGCTAATGAAGCTCAGCCAGATATTTAATATGGATATTGCTGTTTTACCTTCTTGCATTTCTCCATTTTCATGGTTATCTAAGAGGCTCTTCCTTCATTATCCTTTAGAATTGAAGCCCTCATCTCTGCAGACTTTGTTGCTGCCTGAAGGATATGTGATACTCCTGAACCAGCTAATTAGGAAAAAGGCAACAAGCAGAAACCAAATGGAGTGTGGTCCCTTAAGCCATACTTCCCATATTTTAATGTGCATCTGAACCATTGGGGGTGGGGCTTGTGAAAACGCAGATTCTGATTCAGCAGGTCTGGGGTGGTATGCTGCATAACAAATTACCCCAAAACTGAGTGGCTAAAACAACAAACATTTGCTGTCTTAGAGTTTCTGTGAATCAGGTATTAAGGAGCAGCTTAGCTGGGTGGTTCTGGTTCATGAGGATGAGTACAAGATAAAGGCCAGGGATGCAGTCATCTGAAGGCTTAACCAGGCCTGGAGTATCTGTTTCCAGAATGACTCATCACATGGCTGTGGGCAAGAGGCTTCATGCAGTTCCTTTCTACACAGGCCTACCTACGGGGCTGTTTGAGTATCCCCTTGACATGTCAACTGGCTTCCTCCAGAGAGAGCAGTCCAAGAGAGAAAGCAAGGAAGAACCACGGTGCCTTTTTTTTTTTTTTTTTTTTTTTTGCCTAATCTCAGTAGTACAGGACATTGTCACTTCTACCACATTCTGTTCGTTAGAAGCAGTTACTAAGTCCAGCCACACTCAAGGTGAAGAAAGTCTCCTTGTTTTGAAGGAGGAAGTGTGAAAGAATTTGTGGACATTTCAAAACCACCTCAGCTAGGGCCTGCTCCCAGGTGATGTAGGTGCTGGTCCTTAGAACACAGTTTTAGGAGAAGGCACTAGGTAGGACCAGCCAGTCAGATTTTATTCTCATGATGCTTCATTCCTGGTATAATCTACCATACGAATAGGTCATCTCTAGATAAATTATCTAAAATATTTTTTTCTTTTTTTGCCTTATTAAACATAAACCATATTGACACAAATTAATAGCTACAAGAAAACTAAACTTTGAAGTGTCAGCACTCTCAGTCCACCCAATATCACATTAAAAAGCCAATATGTAGGGAAGCAGATGTGGCTCAAGTGATTGGGCTCCCATCTACCATATAGGAGGTCCAGGGTTTGATTCCTGGGGCCTCCTGGTGTAAAGCAAGCTGGCCCACGTGGCGAGCTGACCCACATGGAGTGCTGGCCCACGTGGAGTGCTGATCTGCGTGGAGAGCTGGCGCAGCAAGATGATGCAACAAAAAGAGACACAGAAGAGAGACAATAGGAGACCTGGCAGACCAGGGGGCTGAGGTGGTGCAAGAGATTCAGCGCCTCTCTCCATTCCAGAAGGTCCCATGATCGGTTCCCAGTGCCACCTAAAAAGAAGACAAGCAGATACAGGAGAACACACAAAGAGCAGACAGCGAGTGCAAAACAGCAAGGGGGGAGGGGAAGAAATAAATAAAAAATAAATAAATCTTTAAAAAAAAGACAATATGTATATTTTGAACAAACATCAAAGTTTGGAGACCAGAGCTTTTTACCTGATGCTCCTGAGTTTAAAGAATAAATGCTAGAAACAGCCTATCTTCACTGATTCAAGCTTTGGTGTGACTTGCATCCAACATTACCTTTTCCCTGTGTCCTCTTTTAAAATAAAAATGTTTCTGGGAGAGGTCCCTTCCACATCAATGTGCAGGCCCATAGATCATGTTGCCCTGGTGATAGGCAGTTGGAGTGTATGGGTGAACAGGGTAAGTGACAGGGTGAATGGGTAGTGCAGAGAAAGGAAGGTAGAACTGACATTGGAAGGGTAAGTTTTTCTGCTTAGATATTTAAAAATTTAGCGTCATTCAGGCCTCAGTGATCAAGGTCTGATAAAGTGTGAAGTATCAGTAAAAGGGATCTTTCTGCTTAATAGAATTTCAGTTTAAGTAGTGTGAGCTGTCTAGAGGAGGTTCAGCAGCAAAGTGCACTACTTGATTTTGTGTTGGAGAGATTGAGATGTTTCTTCTGAGTATGTAATAATAATATGAGACTTTGATGTTAAGGACAGGATGTAAAATTCAAATACATGATCTGGAGAGAATTTTTATGTTCCCCTTACAAACCTGCTTATCGCTCATACAAAGCTGAGTGGTCTTTAAAAAGGCTTATGTATTTTTTTCTCCATTTCCTGGGAGTCAGTGCATTAGAGGCTGTCAAGAAATTGATGAGCCTTCAGGTCTATTAATTCATTCTTTGGAAGTTAGATGAATGTGCCTTCAGTCTCTGAGACACGATTTGATGTTTCCACTGCAGTCTGGCTATTTAAAAAATATTGTTCCTTGCCTTCCTTTGCCGCTAGGAAAGCTGTCCAAGTAACTGGATTTATGCCTTTTAACACAGGGCTTGTTGTTCAGTATTCGAATGACAATGGAATGCTATGGCATTTGCTTCGAGAGTTGGACTTCATGTCATTTCTGGAACCACAGATCATTTCCATTGATCTGCCACGGGAGGCAAAAACACCTGCTACGGCTTTTCGATGGTGGCAACCTCAACATGGTAAGTCAATGTTCACCCAAGATTCTTGGTAGCTTTTATTATTTTTTTTTTTTAAGACTTTATTTTTTTATTCATTTATCCCCCCCTTGCTGCTTGTGCTCGCTGGGTCAGCTAACCACGCCGTGCGGGCGGGCTTGCCCTCACCAGGAGACCCCGGGAACCGAACCCGGGGCCTCCCATATGGTAAACAGGAGCCCTACTGATTGAGCCACAGCCGCTTCCCTCTTGGTAGCTTTTAGATCCTAGAGGTTAAAGCTACATTGTATTGTGTGTGTGTGTGTGTGTCTTAATTTGCGACCAATTTCTAGACAATTTGATTTAAAACCATAGTCATAAAGTTATTCATATTACTATGCAGTAAACCTTCTCTAACTGCCTATTTTCATCTGATTTCAGGGAAACATTCAGCCCAGTGGGCCTTGGATGATGTCCTTATAGGAATGAATGACAGCTCTCAAACTGGGTTTCAAGACAAATTCGATGGCTCTATAAATTTGCAAGCCAACTGGTATCGAATCCAAGGAGGTCAAGTTGATATTGACTGTCTCTCTATGGATACTGCTCTGACATTCAGTGAAAACATAGGTATATATTATCACCAGATAGAGGGAGAGTAACTTGATTAACTAGAGGACTAAATTAATTAAGATTCAAAAGGAAATTCTGTATGCAAAATTGTGTACCTACCTGCCTAAACTGAGGGGTACTCTTGGAAAAAAAGAGTTGCATTGTCCTCCAGTATAATTTAGTAATCCCAGTGACTTGGTTTTAGTTGGGACTGTCTTTTGCAGAGCATGGATGATATAATTAAGGTTTCTTAAAAGCAGAGCAAAAATATCTCTATGAAGACATTCCTGTGTTTTATAATTTGTAGAATTATAGGCTTAAGACTCTTTGTTGGCCCTAGTAAAAAGGTAGTAAAGCTTTTCAGGTTAACAACCTTCCATATTTCTGGGTTTCTGGTAACCAAATAAAAACTGAGTAAATGTGAGAAGAAAAGTCAAAATACATATGAGGCACTAGGATAAGACATGCCTTTTGTTTGCTACTTAAAACGCTGGTTACAAACATAAACCCCTGGTAGAAAAGAAAGCACAATTATATGCTACTATTCAGCTCTTCTTTTTTGTAGGAAAACCTCGTTATGCAGAGACCTGGGATTTTCACGTGTCAGCATCTACCTTCTTGCAGTTTGAAATGAGCATGGGCTGTAGCAAGCCCTTTGGCGACTCCCACAATGTACAGCTCCAGTATTCTCTGAACAATGGCAGAGACTGGCATCTTGTTACCGAAGAGTGTGTTCCTCCAACCATCGGCTGTCTGCACTACACAGAAAGTTCAATTTACACCTCAGAAAGATTCCAGAATTGGAAGCGGATCAACGTCTACCTTCCGCTCTCCACCATGTGAGAATTATCATTTGGCTAAATGTCAGAACTCTCCATTTCTGTCATCTAATTTGAAAATAATTGTGGTTCCACTTGGGGATTCTACTACTCTTTCTCGATAATTACACATGGGTTGTACCAAGTTGGGATGGAGCTGGTGGAGTTCAAGGTGCTCTGTGCTGCAATTTTTAAATGTGGATGGAGAGTTCTAAAAGTTGTATGGGGCTGAGCTTTTCTGCTCCAGCAACATGAAGGTTTCCGGTCAGACTCATTTTTAAAACGATTGTAAAAATAAGTTTATCTGTCCGTAAACCACACTGCTCCTTATTCACAATAAGCAGCATGTGAAATTACCACAAATGGTAGAGTGTCTTTAGTTTCTTACCTCAGTACCACCTTAAGAATAAATTGTTAGTTCCTTTGGAATGTACCTATTGTTCTGAATCTATCTCCCCCTCCCCAGCATTTCAGACCACATTTCAGAGTTGCATTAGGGGAACTTGCAGAAATTCCTTTTTGCATGCTCCCACTTCTGTGGTGTAAGCATCTGGGCAACTTGGAGATCTTTCTTAGAGCTAGAGTCTATGGCACTAGACATTAGACTGTTAGAGATGTGCCATCCTGGGACTGTCGCCCTTTTCCCTTCCATTTCCATGCCGCACCCTTCTGCTGCTCTGTTCTGAATTGCAGGGAAGTTGGTCTTTGCAGGCTGCATTTCCCAGGCTCTTTTACCTGCTGCTTCTGACAGATTAGACACCGGCAGGAACTGGCAAGCGATTGGAGGGTGGAAAGAAGGGATAGGCCAGGGTTTTTCTCCTCCTCCCATCTGCCTCAGGGTGCATGTCCTCTGACTTCCGTGGCTCCAGCTTCCCCCAGACAGGTTGTCCAGGTGACCCTGGACCCTGTACACCCTTAGCAGTGTCTTTTCCCTGTGTCCTCCTAGACTTGGCACAGTGGTGGCTTCCTGGTTTTACTAAACTTTAGTTTCCTCACTGCCCATATTGGCTTCTCAGCTTTTCCTTGCATTAAATTCTCTCTGTGTTAAATATGTACAGTGGTTTCTGTTTTCCTGGTTCAATTCTAACTAATTCACAGATGTACAACCAAGTGCCGGGGGAAAAAAATTCAGCAAGCCAAAGTATTTTAGTATTTAACCTGGAATTGTTTCTTATAGCCCTCCAGAACTTTAAAAAGTGCCTATTTGTAATTCATTTATTCTTTTTTTTTTTTTTAATTCAACATCTGTTGAGTATCTACTGTGTTTCCAGCACTCTTATACTAAATGAATAAAATATGGTAGCTGACTCCAAAATCCAAATGATCTGTTTGAGAAAACAGACATCGAAGCAACTCTTTATAATACAAAATGATAGCAGAGATAATACTCAGGGGTAGTATGGAAGCACAGGGAGTGATACCTAACAGAGGGAGCTTTCTGGAGAAGCCGATGTCTGAGCCGAGACTAAATAAGTAAGAGTTATCCAAGTGAAGAAGACACATTGGAGGCCATTTTGTGCTGTTGTAAGCCAAAACAAAATCCCAGAAGCCATAAAAAACATGAGATAGATGGGAAACTTCAGGGATTCGGTATTGCTAGAGTATAAATTGGGAGGCATGAAATAGAGAAAGATATTGGGCTGGGGCAGGGGATGAGGGCAGATGTATGTTGGCTATAGTAGTTTGACCTTGACACTGTATTTGTTAGGGAACCAGTGAAGGGTGGTAAGCAGGGTGGTGACCTGATTAGATGTCCATTTTAGCAGTGTCACATGGAGAGGGACCTTCAGTAGAAAAACATGAGTGCTTGACTTGAAATGGTACTATGGAAATTCTATTGTGTTTCCCTTCCCAAACAATTGACTAACACACTTCTGTTATGCAATCTGTTTCTAACTGAGGGACTGTTACTGTTGTTTTGTAAGTCTGCATATATTTCTGGAGAAAGTGATCTTCTGGCCCGGTGTCTTTCAGACTTGAAAGTACGACAGGAAATATGGAGTACATCACATCATTCCAGCCCAAATTCCAGGAATAGAAACAGAAGGCAGAAAGCTCTCTACAGCTTCCATTTGCCATCTCAGAAACCATTTAGGGACAGTAGAACTGACTGCAAGAAATTTATGGTTCCAGTTCTTTCTCATTATTTGTCTTTCCTCATTCTCTTCCCCAGTACTGAATAGCAGTAAAATCCTTAAAGCAAAACTAAAATTCTGCATGCATCTCAAGAAAGGAATAAGTTGGATAGTTCAAATAACTTTTCCATCTCACACACGTGGTTGCAGAATCTTGTTTGACAGAAGAGGTGATAAATTTGAATAGCATGTTTTCTACTCTCCTGTTTATGGGTCAAAAGGAAACAGCATCTAATACTTAGTACAAAAACAAATGTCTCAAATAGGATGGAACTGGGATCTAGAGGAGGGCACTTTGAAGGGGAAAGGAAATGAAAATAAATGTTCTCATGCTTTCAAGGGAGCTTGTCAAACCAACAGTGTGTTTCCTTTGGTTAGTTCTCCCCGGACCCGGTTCAGATGGATTCAGGCCAACTACACTGCGGGGGCCGATTCCTGGGCCATTGATAATGTGGTCCTGGCCTCAGGCTGCCCTTGGATGTGCTCAGGGCGAGGGATTTGTGATGCTGGACACTGTGTGTAAGTTTTATTAATGTGCCACCTTTTTTCTGCAATGCAAAAATAAAAATGGCTCTTTGAACTCATGACCAATGATGCCTTTCCCTTTCATTTTTCCCTAGATGTGACCGGGGCTACGGTGGGCCCTACTGTGTTCCTGTTGTTCCTCTGCCCTCAATCCTTAAAGATGATTTCAACGGGAACCTGCATCCTGACCTGTGGCCTGAAGTGTATGGCGCAGAGAGGGGGAATTTAAATGGGGAAACCATCAAATCCGGAACATCTCTCATTTTTAAAGGGGTCAGATAAAGTTCTCTTTCTCTACACTGCTACTAAAATTCATTTCTTTGTTCACAGTTCCACACCAATACATTTCTGAATCTGTTCAGATGATGTATTTTTTCGCACCAGTTCATTGTCTTCTACCCCAAACCATGTTCCCATTTCTCTTCAGCATAAAATTTTCCATCACTTAGGCATAAAATTTTTCCTCTGATTTGGTGATCAGACCTTCCCTCCTTTCTGCTGGAGTTATATATATAAATTATGGATACACAGTTTTTAGGATCTAGACTTACTTCTGGAATATAGCATTTTATGTGTTATTAAATATTTAACAATATTTTTTAAAAATGATTTTATGAAAATTCTTGCCATTCTTTCTTTCCTCCCCCCCCCCCCCCCAATCACCTTTCCTGCCCATGGAATCATTCAGTGACCTTAAGAAAACCAAACATTTAAGTCAAGTTGAATAACATCCTGAAACATTGTTAGTATATTTTTGTATTTTAACCTAGCTATCTGGTTAGAGAGGCCTATTCTTAAGCAATTGTATGAAGCTCAATGGAGAGCTGGCACATCTTCATATGTGAATGCATGCCACATCCCATCTCTCTCAGCATGGGGAAACGGACTAATCTAGGTGTGCAAATGACATTTTTAACAAAAATCTGCATGGGATTTTATGCAGCCTTAATGATTAACACTTAGAAAATGAGATACCCTGGACCTTTTTCAATTATAGTTAATGGATGCTGGTTATCATCCTTGTTTGAATCCAGAATTCTTCTAAGGTGTGAAATGAGAAAGAAAAACAGTTAGGAGTCTGAAAGATTTACAAGTCCCTAAGAGTTATGAGGAACTAAAGAAATTGAGCTAGAACATTTCAGAGTGGAAGCTACTGTTATTTTTTTGTCTTGCCTAAAGTTTTAGCTCTCATGACCACAAGCTCACTTCTGATCTGCTTGAAGCAGTTGAAAAGACTAAAAAGCAGAAGCCCTGTGACTTTTCATGATGCCAATATCTTTACCTGATAAATTTTAAGCAGTAGAATTAGCATGGCCTCTAGAATCTATAAACTAGAAAGACACATTGCTTTTTTATATTTCCCCTTTAGCCATCCAAATGCAAGAGCAGTCAAGCATTATAAGTGTTAGACATATTATCTATCAGCTCTGCAAGACATAGGGCTCAGCATGCATCATTCAGTATGTTGCATTTGACCTAGAAAAGCATTCTTTCGTGAAAAAGGGAATGATAGTCTCTTTTTAATGTTCATAGATTCAGGACTGCTCTCAGCTATTGAAATTGCTTGTTGGATTCAAAAGAATTCCTCACCTTTAACACAAATGGATCACTGAACTTGGAAACAGGATGAAAAAAGACATATCCCTGTGAATTAGAACATACTCAGCAGCAGGGCTTGACAGTTCCCAACATGTAAATATGTAATTATCCAGATAAAAGTCCTGAATTATGAACAGATATTGCAAATATGAAAGACAGATACCTTCAGGTTATAAACCAAGCCCACTTTCAATAAGCTTTGCTCTACAAGACAGTGCAAAATGTGTCCTTTTACGGGTGGCTTGTATTTACCCATGGGAACAATTTTATACTAACATTTCATAATCAAGGGAGAACAGTGGTCACGTTCCTTTGCCTTGATGGTAACAAGAGCTTTTTATTAGTTGAACCTATCATCTATCCACCTCAAGTCTTTTTCATTATGAGCTGAGGAAGCCACCATGCCCCACAACCCCAACCTCCACACTGAGCTATAAAACCATTTAAAGCTTTACAAGCTTGTAGATGTATAAGGCAAAGGTAAAGACATTGAACACTAAAGAACCGACATTGACTGAGCAGGACAGTGAATTATTAGGTATAAAAGAAAAACAAAGACTAGAAATATTAGGCTTCTACTTGGTGTCCTTCAAACTTGGACATGTGACTCTATGCTTTGTGAAGCTCAGAGATGGGAATAAATGCAGTGGGTTTTTCATTACAATTTCAAATAATTCTCAAATTCTTTATGTAATATTATCTAGATTTCTTTTCCCCAAACTAAAAGATGGCTTAAAACACAAAACACTGCTATCTTATAAAGGATGGGAGAATAAGTTTCAAATTCTGACATCTTCTGGGTTTGAATCCTGCCATCATCACTTACTTTGGGCAAGTCATTTTCCCTTTCAGAGTTTTAGTTTCTTTTTTTTTTTTTTGTAACATGAAGATAATAAATACTATTCTCTCAGGAGTGTTAGGTGATTTAAATGAGGAAAGTGTTGATTTTAGAGTCTAGCATGTTGTAAGCACTCAATATATTGTTGCAATCGTGAAATTAGCTCTATTTTGTAAATGTCAGCTATTGAGGAAGCACTGTATAATAACCATTAAGGAGTAAAGGCAGAATTTTCTTTCTCTCACTAAAATTACATTTGGTATCTGTTAGATGATAATTAAGCAATTAGTGGACAGTGTCCATTCAGTATCACACAGCCTTACACCCCTCAAGAGCCACTTCATTCAGAGGCCACAGCTGAGAAACCAAAAAGCCTACAGACTTTGGACATTTGCTTAGTGAAATTCCATTTTATTGGCTGTCACTGCAATCCCACGTACACGTGCAGAAAACAACCTTTCAAGCTGTCAGTCCCAGGCAACCAGAAAGAGTTAATTAGCAGAAAAATCACTAAAGCTAATGTGGTCACTCTCCACATTCCTTGGTTTCTCTGCATGAAGGGTTACAACCTAGGCACAGGGACTCACCTCATTATGCCTTATTTAACTTGACCAACTGGGGGCTGTTGTGTTAGCCTGAATGAGAGCCCCCCAGGGCTGGCTGAGCTAGCAAAGGAGTAGTAAGTTCCTGAGACTTCTTGGAACCCTGAAAAGTTAACTATTAGTCCCTGGCTTCCAGCAGGAGCACTTGGCACATTTTCAATCTGCTTCCTCATTCCTCCTTTCACAACATGCTGCGATCAAAGGAAGCTATTTTTAAAAAGGCCAGTGGATATGTAATGCTATCGTTTTTTGCACTCCTTTTTATAAAAGTCACTGCAAAGCATGATTTAAAGTTGAGACAATGAAATTGTGTTTACTCAGGCGTGGGAAATGAAGGCCTTTAAGAGAGGGGGAATGAAGATTGTTCAATTTTTCCTTTTAACTGGACAAACTATAATTGATTCTGTCTCACAATTTTAGTTACTGTTTCTTAATCATTAGTTCTTTGTTTCCAGTACTTAAATGTAATACAAATTAGGTATATAAAATTAAAAGAAAATAATGTTGCAAATGAAATAAGGTTGCTTGACACATATGTTTTTGTTTTCAGGAGGGTCTACGGATACTTATTTCAAGAGATTTAGATTGTACCAGTACGATGTATGTCCAGTTTTCACTTAGATTTATAGCAAAAGGTAAGCCATTTCTATAGGTCTAAATTCTTTATTTTTCCTTCCAAAAAGAATTCCCATGCACAGTTCCTCCTCCCCAAAGAAATAATGGATTTTAAGGCACTTACGTTTTGTTTTTTTGGAAGAGCTAACATTACTTGTGTACATAAATGTTCACAATTTTTTAATATAATGAAAGTTCATCATAATATAAGTAAGGGTAAGATTACTGTTTTTACAATCATCTATATTAGCTGTAGTAATCCTAGTAGCTCTATGGTAGTTAGTGGTGCCTTTCTACCACTACTTTCTAGCTGTAAAAATTTTAAATTTAAAAAACTTTAGCTTATGGAATTTTTGGTTTTTCTTTTACAGATGTAACCAAAAAAGCCTACTGATTGTCATTCTGACCTTTCATATTAATTAAATAATTTTCTTGAATTTGCCATTTTGGAAATAATACATGTTCAAGATTGTTTGGGTTGTTTTTTGTTTGTTTGTTTGTTTGTTTGTTTGGCTTGTGTCCTGAGATCTAAATGTTTGCCCCTTTGTAAAATTGTGATGCCTGTATAATCACAAATTATTGATGTTATGTTTCCCAGAGGAAATACAGAAAGGTGTGTGTGCATGTCTGAGTGAGAGATGGGTATTATTGGTATAAACCCAAGATTGTGTGTCTTGAGATATTGCCATACAAAAAGCCCAACCAGTCATTATCACAAGTGCCTCTGAAACAACTTTGGGTTATAAATCATCCATGTAAATCAAAGTGGCTTTTGCATTGTTGCCAAAACAATAGGCTAATAATATACCATTTGACCGTTTTTATAACACATCTTATGTCAGTATTGTCTTCTCTCCAGGTACTCCAGAGAGGTCTCACTCTATTTTGTTACAATTCTCTGTCAATGGAGGAATCACTTGGCACCTGATGGATGAATTTTACTTCCCTCAAACAACCAATATACTCTTCATTAATGTTCCCTTGCCATATGCCGCCCAAACCAATGCTACAAGATTCAGGCTCTGGCAACCTTATAATAACGGTAAAAATGCATGTGTTCTCCTACGATCAAAACTGACTGTTGACATGTTAACTTGGTTTTTAAGGCTGGGGAAAGTGTTTGTCAACTAAATGGCTTAGCTGTCCATAGCACACACATTTTATACACTTCACTTTTGATGAGTTTCATTGAATATTTAATTTTATAAATCTTTATCTCTTTGTACTTAACTAGTAAGTTCCCTTGGCAGTGTAAATACACTTTAACCCTGTCACAGAGCTAAAGTTTTTAAAACATAATCCCATATACCATTTGGCTTTCATTAATTGTAACTACGTTTTTGCCGAATTTGTTTGGAAATACACAGTTCTCCTGAGTGGATCATTTTATTAGTGAGATAGAACAGCATTATAACAAAATGTCACGACAAAGTGAGAAGTGGCTTAGATAAAACATTCTTATCACATCCAATTATTAAAATTATGTTCTTTCCTTGGTGATAAGGTAAAGTGAATGTATTTTTCAAATAGTTACAGAAAATGATGGTAAAGATTTGTGATGTTTTATTACTTCCTATATTTCTATTAAGTGTTCATTATAAAGGCCACTAAATGCATGGTGCCAAATCATGCATTTAATGGCCTAAGCACACACTAAGAAACCACATTAAATGGATTCTTTGCAGGGTAACACAGAAAAAAATAAGAAAAATGTACTGCATCTCCAACATTTGACCTAAGTATTTCCTTTATAACAAATAAACAAATATTAAAAATTCAACTTAACTAAACAAACAAAAAAGCATTATCATGTATAATCACCAAAAAATAGGAAAAAAAAAAAGTATCCTGTTTCACAATCCAGAGGATCATTGTCTTCATGTTGTGTTTGGAATGCTTACCTGAATTTTTTTTTTTTCGTTGTTTCCACCAATTACTTCCAAAACAAGGAAAGAAGAGAAACTACTAGAATTAGAAAAATGATAGGATTGGAGAGAGAGAGAAATTAGTGATTTCATTTAAAGAATCGTATTATTCCTACATACTTTTGTTTACAGATCCTTTTCTTAGTTTGTAAGATTTGCTCTAAAGATAGGAATCAGTGAAAAAGCAACCTAGGGAATCTTCATGTTCCATAGAAGTTTTGAAAAGTATTAATAAAAAGTCCTGTATAATATGGAGTATTTTTCTTCTGTGTGAATTTTAACAATTAAAATTAAGGGCAGTATATTAATGGCCGTGGTCCTTCAGCCCAGCTGACTGAACCATGGTGCTAAGAAGTCGTGGGTTGACCTGGAGAATCATGAGCTGGTCTTTGTATGGACTAATCAGCCTACCTTGGTTCTAACCCCATGGACTGATTGCCCATCCTCACAGATGCAGATGTCTTACAGATTCTTCTACCCCTAAATACACAACTTAATGCCCTTTTTTTGCCAGTGGAGGGTCCGTAGCGCCTCGGTGATTGGGCAGGGCAGCTCATTTCACAAGCTGTTTGTTACAGCTTTCTGAAATTAGTGAGACTGTGCTTCTGCACTATGTCAATTTAATATGCTTGCAAGCTTAATTTTTTCACACTTTGATCACTGTAAATACACTGTTATGTATTTTGTGCTTCTTTGTTTGGAAGGCATATGTATAACCTGTTGTTACTGAATTCCTTCTGTCCTTTACTTTCTTCCAATGAATAAAGCTATCCAATTGACTTTCACATTGGAAAAAACTTGTTTTATTCAAAAATGCTTTAGGTAAAAAAGAAGAAATCTGGATTGTTGATGACTTCATTATCGATGGAAATAATTTAAACAACCCTGTGATGCTTCTGGATACATTTGACTTTGGGCCCAGAGAAGACAATTGGTTTTTCTATCCTGGTGGTAACATTGGCCTTTATTGCCCATATTCTTCAAAGGGAGCACCGTAAGTAATTGCCTGAGAGGCTAAAAATAAAACCATTGTTCTATACTCATCCTGATGAATTTTTACCTAACTGAATTCCTTGTTGCTTTTGTCGTTTATCAGTGAGGAAGATTCTGCTATGGTGTTTGTTTCAAATGAAGTCGGTGAACATTCCATTACCACCCGTGATCTGAATGTGAATGAGAACACCATCGTACAATTTGAGGTATTTGACTCTGTTCCATTAGAAATGCTTTAATTTTATCTTAAGCAAAACCTAGAAATGGGAAGGAAAATCTCAAATAATTTCATGCATTATGACTTCTTATTTTTGTGCAAGGACATAAGAGATCTCAACATCATATTTCATTTTTATTAGCAGAACCAATTGTCACGCCGTTTTAGTTTGCCAAAGGGCTGTTGATGCAAATGCAAAGTATTAGAAATGCTTTGGCTTTTCTAATGGGGATTTTATTTAGGGTAAAAGCTTATAGTTCCAAGGTCATAAAATGTCCAAATCAAGGCACTATTAGAGATGCTTTCTCACCAAATTCAGCTACTGGTAATCCTAGTGTCCTGCCACATGGCAAAGATGGCCCACCAGTTTCAGCCTTTCCTCCAGAATCTACAGTCTCCCGAAGTTCAGCTGTGGTCAACTGGGCATAGGGCTTGTCTCCTCAGCTGTGGGCTGCTCCGTGGGCCCAGCCCCTTGGGGGCCTCTTTCTTTGCCTCTGCTCTGCTGGTTCCAGATTCTGGGACCTCTCTCAGCCTCTTGGGGCTTCTCTGCTTCCTGCAGTCCTCTCTCACATGGAATGACCAAATATGGCAGCTTCCTTTTCCTGTGTGTCTGTCTCTGTCTGTGTCTGTTTATATCAGACCCAGCAAGAGGGCAGAGACCCAGACTGGCTCATACCTCATTGACATAGTCAAATCAAAAGCCCTAAAGCTATTTTACCAAGTAATCTAATCAAAAGCCATCCAACTGAATTCAATGCAGTCAAAGGCTAACATACAGAAATGGATTAGTTTAAGAATATAATCTTTGTCTTTTGGGGATTCATAAAAGAACTCCAAACTGTCACACATACTAAGGCTTATTTCTGAATTTTTGTCCTTTATTTATAACATAATCTATTACAGTGGGAAATTGTTGAAATAAATTATTTTAAACACTATAAAAATAAAAAGGACCATACAATTCTAGTATTATTATCATCATACTCTGTTACTTAGGATCCAGGTCAATGTAACTATAGACTATACCATGTCAGAGCATTTTACAATATTTATCTTAGTGTCATGAATTTTACAGAAAACAATACCATGCTACTTTTGCCATTTCAAATATATTTTCTTTGTGTATTTCATTAATATTCAAGTACTCAAGAGTTTTCAGGTGAGCCAATAAATAACATAGAAGAAAAGCCTTTATCTATTTCAAAAGCCTTTATCTGGGGAGGCAAATGTGGCTCAAACAGTTGGGCGCCTGCCTACCACATGGAAGGTCCTGGGTTCAGTTCCTGGTGCCTCCTAAAGAAGACGAGCAAGACAGCAATCTGACACTGACAGGCTAGCACAGCGAGCTGACACAAGATGACGCAATGAAGAGACACAATAAGGAAACACAATAAAAGACACAACAAGCAGGGAGCAGACATGGCTTAAGTGATTGGGTGTTTCCCTCCCACAGGGGAGGTCCCATGTTCTGTTCTCAGTGCCTATGAAAAAGAAAATGAGCACACAATCAGCAGACACAGAGAGTAGGCAGTAAGCATAAACAACAAGGGGTGGGGGGAGAAATAAATAAATAAAACAAATCTTAAAATAAAATTTAAAACCTTTATCTATTTCAAAAACTTAAGGTGAAATCAGTAGAACCAAAGGTACATTTGCCTGTGTTCAGTAGTATTAACTTTCAATGATACTTGTTTCATAGATGTTGTCAGTAGCCATCCATGGGCAGACTTACTTAAAATAGTGTCTAATTGCAGAAGTGCAATTTTGAATATTTGTTTTAGATTAACTGTCTGTATCTTCTAAATTAGAGTTTTCTCTTCCATTTCAAAAGCCAGTGGTCAAGTGATGCACTAGTAAAGAAATTTTTCTAGATCTATTTTAAACTTTCTGTTGTTTCCTTATTTTATTTTATGTTTTAAAACATTAAGAAAAGGTAGCACCTTTGGCCACTTTAAGAGCTCTGTCATCAAAAAAATTCAGGTAGAAACAAGTGCCTGGAGTTGAAGTTTATCAAATGTCAGTAGTTTACTAATCAGAAAGTAAGCGCAGGAATAAGTTCACCAAAAAATAACTGGTTGCCATGATGGCAAGAAAATGTTCGTCCCAATTGGAAAGGGAAAAAATTTCACAGAATCACACACATGTATTTAATTGTTTTAGTTTAACTCACTTGAAAGCAGGGAAAAAGAAATGGAATGGTTGATTCCCTAATGGTTAAAAAGATTTTTCTCCTATGCCAGGGAAATAGTAACAAAAAATGTTTTTCTTTTTTTTTTTTAATATTGAATATGCTTGAAGTTTCTCTTGGTGCACAATTTTGGGATTATTCTGAAGGTATCACAAGAAGGAAAATAGAAGGTATTCCTAGCTAGGAGACTGAAAAAAGACCTAAAGGTTAGAATTAAGGAAACAGTTTTATCATTATGATTGCCTGGCTTGGCTATGAAAGCAAACCAAAGATAAAATTGGGAATTCTGTCCCTGCCTCTACCTTACCCACTTACCAGCTTTTTATAAAATGAGAGAAAATGAATTTTTCATGAGGGACTTTGAAATTCTTTATGAAAAAAAAATATATTTTTAATAGACAATATTACTCAGGCAAAACAAAAATTTTACAGTGTTAAATATTTCAGCAAGACAATTGCCAGGAAAACGGACTCTGGAAAATAATGAAGTAGTGACTCATTTTAAAGCTTGTTGCTCTGAGGTGATTCATATCATTTTTCCTTCTTCCCCAAGATCAATGTTGGATGCTCGACTGATAGCTCGTCTGCTGATCCGGTCCGACTGGAATTTTCAAGGGACTTCGGGGCAACCTGGCACCTGCTGCTCCCCCTCTGCTACCACAGCAGCAGCCACGTCAGCTCCTTATGCTCCACCGAGCACCACCCGAGCAGCACCTACTACGCGGGGACCACGCAGGGCTGGAGGAGGGAGGTCGTGCACTTCGGGAAGCTACACCTTTGTGGGTGAGGCTCCGCTGCTTCATGCTGCATTTGTTTCTAGTTTGACAGTTTTCTCGCTGAAATCAGAGGTGATCTGCAACTTTATCGGGGGAACTTTTCACCTTCCATTTCTTCCTCAATTCTTGCTTGAAGCAAATCAGTGTTATGTAGAAACAGAGGACACTGAACTGGCATAACTACTAACTTACAGCTGAAAGATAGATTTAAACGACCACACTGTGGACCACACCCCGTAGGAGGCATTCACATCTAGTGGGTCTGTTATTAGATCAGAAAACCAACAGAAATCTGGTTTTCCCCTAATGTTGTAATGACCCACACACATGCACACACAAACACAATAAAAATGCAGTTAGGATTGTATGACTTTCATAAGCCTACCTGTGTCTTCTCCTGCAGGACACTTAAGAGTATGGCAGCCACAGAATATTCCTGTTGTCTCATAAAAAAAAAAAAAAATTAGCATTTTCCCCCCAGGCATTTCTACATTTTCAACTCCCTCAGCATTCTTGTTACATTTATTTGACTCTTCTGTTGGAGATAAAGGACTTCAACCCTAATAAAAATGAAATGACTATAGTTCAAAAAATAAAACTAATAATGTAAGTGAACAAAGAGAGGAAGTCAACAAAGAATACTGCCTCAGAATTCCTGATTTCTGTCTTTTCTCTTAGAATAAAGAACATATTGTTTCAGAGTATGTCAAAAAAGAAGAAAGTACTAAATCATGCTTTCAAAATGAAATAGATTATATTCTCAATGTGAAACTGAGCATAATTAGAAGTCTTGGGTCTTCAATCAAAACCATTAATACCTAGTATTTTTTCCAAAAGGGTGAAAGTGAATTTTCAAAAGCCTGAATATTCTTTGAACATTAATCCATTCACTCCTCGTCATCTCATCAACATTTTTATAATGTGATTGCTAAAGACTTTGATGGTTTGCGTTGCTGAATATGTCGTTTACTAACCCTTGCTATTACATCAGTACATTATTCTAATAGAAAATCTAACTATTAAAAAAAAAATAAGCATTACAAAGCAAAATGTCTTCAAGGTACTTTAGAAATGAAAGCCAGAAGAGGCAGGGAAAGTCTCTGAAGGTCATAAGAAGAGAAATAGCAGATGACTCAGCCAAAACAACCGGAAAGTTACTAGTGGAGAATAGCTTGTCTATTCAAGACACTGACATAGGAAGGTATCTCAGGAAAAACTTTTTACCCAAAATCAGTTCTATTATTTAAGATCATCTGTTACAAGAAATATAAAGTGGCTTACAAAAACGTGGAAGTCGTCGGTGGAAAATCCTGAGGAATTTCTTGGACTCCTGTCAGCAAGTGTGAGCACCTCACCAACAGGAGTTTGTGACCCTTATTTTTATCTTGCTGACATTACCATCACTCAGCAACCTGTAGGTCTCATTTTCTGTATCTCTTAATTACAAATCTTCAGAAAAGAAAATACAAACCAATCTGCCGTATCTAGAAAGCCAAGTCTGGCAACAGAAGCAGAACTGCCAAAGTCCACACCTGTGGGTGGGGTAGACAGGGAAAAGGCATGGACAGCCAACCGCCAGGCATCCATTACCAGGGTGTTCCACCAAACTCCAGCATGAGATTGCCAAGATGCTCCAGGTTTTCTATTCCTTGGACCTATAATTTCCTCCAAATGCCCAGCTAAGAATTAGGTTAAATAGAAAACCACCCTAAAGATAGGTTGTAGGCTGTGATTTTAGATTTTTTGACAGCCAGAGGCTTGCTTCAGCAAGTTCCCACAAGGAAATAATCCCATCTAAAGGACTTGGAAATAAGATCACAAATATCTGCCAAACCTTAGTCGTTGAATGTAGACACCCACACCAGGACAGGGCTCCAGTGTCATAGAGACCACCCTGCTTAGCGTTTGGTGACATCCACCATACTGAGCTTGCACATAAGCCATGGTGATACAATTTGGAAATATGAACTAGAGAAATGCAAATATCTATGATTCCACCCATTGGTAGTGGATGTCAATTTAAAATACAGCTCCTCCGATTATAAAGGCCACTTTGCAAACAATGCTATAATAGTGTACAAAAATTAGACTGTCATTTATATTCCATGCTATTTATATCCCATGTCATGTTTCTGTGAAAACAAAGTCATTGTGTTAAGGAGGCATGCCCGCTTTCAGAATGTTTCAGGCCTAACTTTCAAGCTGCCTTCAGACACTTCCATAAAGAGAAGAATTTGCCTCAATAGTGTTTTCTAGTCCTTGTTTCAGGAAAAATCTCTCTTCTTAAAACCTACATAGGCATGAATTTCTGGAAGGCAAAAGTTAAATTTTCTCCAACTCAGTGAACCGTTCCTTGGTTTGTATTCAACTTGGTACATAATCCCGGCACAAGGACTAGATGCTAAAAAATAATACCCACCCTTAAATTACCCCTTTGGTGCACTTACCGAACCCTCAGGTACACAAAGAAGTATATTAAATGTTTTCATGTGCAAAAATGGCCTGATTTTTGTTTTGTTTGTTTGTTTGTTTATTTTATCCTTCCACATATATTCAATTCACAACTGAAGCACAAGTATTGAGCTTTTATCTCATTTTTTTCACATCACCCTTGTGTCCTTTTAGTCTGGATCCTTTTTTGGCTTTAAAACTTCCTCATTGTTTTTGCTTCATGCAGTTTCAGAATGAGTCAACCCAAACCCTGGTTTAATGAAATCAGTGTTGTGTCCTTGAAATTTTAAGTTTATGTTTAAAAAACAGATTCTTTTGAATACCACTGGCTTGGGAGAATAGATGCTGAGATACACCAGGGAGGATGTCAGTGAGAAATTTTCAAACTGAGATTTCAGCAGAAGGGAACGGCAGACCCTTCAGCCCATTCATCTTAGTGCTTGCAGTTGTGAGTCAAGGCAGGTGAACAATAAATATCCAACTACGATGGTTCATTTGTATTCAGATCATTTGAATAAAAAGTTCAAAAAAACCCATGTAGGTTTTTGTTCAAAGGAAAACTCCAGCCATTTCCCTCAGCTCAGCAGTATAAAAGTTCAAAAAGTAAGAAGTTCTTCTTACTAAGACTAAACTCTGAAAAGTATTTTAAAATAAGCTTTAATTATGAACTGGCATTTTGGGGGCAACTTAATATAGCTGGAATCATGATATAAAAAATGAAATTAGTGTTAAAATTGTATATGGGAACTTGACTCCATCTGCTTTGCTAGCTACTAAACTAGCCTTACAAATGCATTTTCCTCCTACCACTCATCACCAACCCTAGTGTTTGACTTCTAATTTCTGTTCCTCTAATAAAAAATTGTTTTTAATTTGGTTTATATGAAAATTGAAAATTGGGCAGACTCATAATGCACAGAAATAAGTGCACATGCCATTTCTATATCTGCCCCCCTCTAATATAAATCCATTTTAGATACGATAAAATATATTAAACTATTTCCAAGGAACTGCCCCATTGTCAACAATATGATATGACAATTCATTTACAAATCAAAAGGAAGAATATCTTTGATTTCCAAAGAAATTAAGAAATAGAAGACATCTAACTAAAAATGAATGATTTTCTCACTTTCTCTCTTAAAAAATAATCTTTTGGGGCTCTTTATTCAAAAAAGAATAAAATTTTAGTTTGGCTTATAAGACCCTTCAAAACAAAGTCCATCAAACCAACATATATTGAGCATCTACTGTGTGTGAAACACTATAGTGTAAACCATGAGAGGGTACAAAGAAGAATGAGCCTCTAGGAGCCCATGGCTAATATGGGCGAGAGGCTTGCTTTTAAATAACTCCAGCTATGAGGACCATAGTAATGGAAATTCCATCAAAATTATGGAAGAAAGAGGAAGAAAAACAGAGCAATTAAAAGAATAGTTACTTACCATATACCCCAGCAATTCTACTTCCAAGTATATAACCAAAAGAATTAAAAACAGGTTTTCAAACACATAGTTATACATGAAAGTTCATAGCAGCACTATTCATGTTAGCCAAATGGGGGAAACAAATATTATTAAGCCATTAAAGAATGAAGTACTGATACATGCTACAACATAGAAAACATTATGCTAAGTGAAAGAAGCCAAGTGCAAAAGGTCAGATATTGTATGATCTCATTTATGTAAATATAGTTAAATCTATAGAGACAGAAAGCAGACTAGTAGTTGCCAGGGACTGGGGGGAGAAGGGAATGCAGAACAACTGTTTAATGGGTACAAGGTTTCCATTTAAGGTAATGAAAAGGTCTTGGAAGTAGACAGAGGTGATGGTTGCACAACATTGTGAGTGTGCTAAATGCCACTGAATGGTACACCTAAAAATGATTAGTGGTTAATTATATGTTATGTGAATTTTGCCTCAACTAAAAAAAGATTAGTCATGGAAGAGTAGGTGATAGAAATGGAGAAAGCTTTACCAAGAAAATAAATACTGAGGGAGGTGGGAAGGACGGGTGGAATTTTCACACACTGATAGGACTGGAGAAGGCTTGCAGGAAGCAGAAACCTTACTGGCAAAATCCTGGAGATAGAGGGATAGAATTTGTGTTTTCAAAATGGTAAATCGTGTTTTCTACTTCTTGAGTATGGTACAGAGGTAGAAACTGCCCAAGGCTCATTGATCAGATGTGCTTACTTTGAAGATGTACTGATCTGTTGATTCGCTTTTGAAGGACTTGTACCTCTTTTCCAGATCTGTGCGTTTCAGATGGTACCAAGGATTTTACCCTGCTGGCTCTCAGCCGGTGACCTGGGCCATTGATAATGTCTACGTTGGTCCCCAATGTGAAGAGATGTGTAATGGACATGGGAGTTGTGTCAATGGGACCAAGTGTATATGTGATCCTGGCTACTCAGGTCCAACTTGTAAAATAAGCACTAAAAATCCTGATTTTCTCAAGGATGATTTTGAAGGTAATTTTTTCTCCTAAATTCCATGTAGCTTTGTGAAAGAACTTAATGTTAAACACAATTTGTAATATAAGAGTAATCATTCAGTTCCACTATAACATTTTATTTATCATTACAGTTGAGACCACCAAAGTCTTCATTTAGTTCTGAATTTTATAGGATTTCGTTTTTGAAACAATAATCAGTGAGAGTGAGCAAGATTAATTAAGCAAAGGGAAGGTTTTTTTTCGTCACTTTTCTACCACATGTAATTTCTGATTAATGATAATTTTAGAAAATGTCTATGTAGGGTTAATCTTCTTGGATGGAGGAAACAGTTTCCAGAAATATAAATTCCTGTAATTGCTTTACATTAAGCACATGAACTTTCTGTATCTTAGTTTTGCACCTAATTTAGCGTCATTATATGTGACGATAATGTTCCAACATAGAAAAATGCATATGATGTAAGGATTGGGGGTAAAAAAGTATTTAAATTTTATTGCCCTCTGATCAAACTGTGGAAAAACATTCTCATAAGAAAAAGTCTTAAACACATATAATAGCTGCCTATGTTAGAGTAGAAAAAATTTTTTTTTTCTTTTTCCCAAGTGTTCTATAAAATTGTTATAATATATTTATAGTTTTAAGATACATTTTTTCTCATAGTAATAATTTTAATCAGATTTAAGTAATGTTTTAAATCGGCATTGTCATATTTTTTGTTTTTTAATAATAATTTTTTTATTTTTTAAAAGATACTTAGATTACATAAATGTTACGCAAAAAATATAGGGATTCCCATATACCCCACTCCCCACACCTCCCACACCCTCCCACATAGGCAACATCCTTCATTAGTGTGGCACATTCATTGCAATTGATAAACGCATCCTGGGGCTTTGCCACTGAGCATGAACCATAGTTCACCTTGTAGTCTACACTGTCTCCCACACAGTTCTGCAAGTTATATGACGATATAAAATGGCCTATATCTGTCATTGCAATGTCATTCAGGACTATTCCCAAGTCCCAAAAAATCCCCCAAATTACAACTGTTTTTCCCTCTCCCTGCCCCCAGAGCCTCCAGTGGTCATTGCCTCCACATCGATGTTGTAATTTCTTCCAATGCTAGAATCACAATATGTCTATAGTAGAATACCAGTAGGTCCACTCTAGTCCATAGTTCATTCCACAATCCTGAGTATTCTAGGATGGTGATGTCCACTCCATCTCTAATTGAGAGGAGGCTTCGATCTCATACAACTGATGGATGGGACTTTCTTGCTTGCAGTTGTCAGCTCTCTCGTTTCCTTGGTATGGTGGTTGTCAATCCTCACTTCCTTGTTAGTTGTCCTGGGTGAGTCCAATGAACTGGAGAGTAAGTGTTGCAACTCTGCTGAGGTTCTGGGCCCAGCTGGCACATGGACAGCCCAAAGACTCCAGTCTTTTGGATGTACACCTACAAACTCTAGTACCAAGTATAGGTTTAAATAGAAGGGACAGATGAGCTATGTGTAGGGAAGCCATAATTGAGTCCATTTCTGTCACTCTCAGTAGCACAAACCCCAAAGTAGGGCCCTCTGGCAAGGCACCAAACTCCAGAGCTATCTGCCATGACCATAGGACCTGGGTGTCTCCAGAGCCTTGAGGAGCCCCACTATTTGGGGTAGTATCCGCTTTGGTAGTCTATGAGATCCTGCTGAGATGTGCATAAGTGTTACCTCTGGGATGACCTCCTGACTCACTTTGAAGTCTCTTAGCCATATAAACTCATTTGTCTTTACCTTTTCCTCCTTCCGTTCGAGGTATTTTTCCAGTTGCATTGCTAGTTGGTGCTTGGTAGTATTAAGATACATTTTAAATTTGTCAGCTGATTTTGAGAGACAATATTTAATAGGAAATATTAAATTATGCTGAAATTTCTCCTGCCAAACTTCATTTTACAAATATTATACCTGCCTTATGGTGTCCTCATATTAGCAAGGACACAGTGAAGAGGCCAGTAGAAAGGACACAGTCCTCTCTGTTACTTTACACCTGGACCATTCTCTGACCGGGGAGTGCCCTTTTTTGTAGTATAGAGGAGCAGAAGGGAGGGGCCTGAAATACTTGAGGAAAGGTCCCACCTCCTGTCATGTGAACCCTTAAATTATGCCAGCCAAGGCTGATCAATTCAAACAAGCCAGAACAGTAAAGAAACTTCTTATCCCAAAGCTTATGACTTCAATATTTATGACTTCATATTTTAAAACTACATGATGCATTTACCATGCTCCTTTAAAAAATATAATATGACTCTACTTGGTGCCGTAGAGAAACTACACTTTCCCTTTTTTTTCAGGTCAACTAGAGTCAGACAGATTCTTATTAATGAGTGGTGGAAAGCCATCTCGAAAATGTGGAATCCTTTCCAGTGGGAACAACCTCTTTTTCAATGAAGATGGCTTGCGCATGCTGATGACACGAGACCTGGATTTATCACAAGCTAGGTAATAATTTTTAAATGCTGCCAAGAAATCACATTGTAATATAGAGTAGCAGAACATAATCAGATCAGAAAGAAGCAGAGAGCTCAAAGATGAGGCCTTTCACTGGAAATGCTGAGCTTACTCTTGTAAAAGACTCCATTAAGACGCAATTTATATCATTTCCATTCTAGAACTGAAAGAAGTTTGTGCAATAACAAGATCAGAAATTAAGCACAGCTAAACAAAGGTTAATATCTCGATTTACAAAATTGTGACTGAGAAATGACCATGTTTTGCTTACTTTAACCTCAAGAAAATAATATTGTATCTTCTTTATACAGAACACCTTTCCTTAGCACTTGGGCTACATAAAAATTATTTATATTTATTACAGTATGCTAATAGAAAACTTAAACATCCTCAAACAATTCACAATTAATCTTATCTCCATTTCCAATTGAAGTTAAGAACATTTGAAGTATAGTCTTATTCTTTATAAATATTTTTCCCAATGATTTGCTAAGATATTCTAGGCAGTCATTTCCTAAATTGAGCACAGTCACTCAGTAACAAACATTTTAAATGGCTCAGAGGATTATGTCCTGTCAAGATGTATATCCTTTGATCATCTGATGAGCCAAAAACTTAACGATGAGAATAAAAAAGACCATTTAACATATGCAGAATGGAACCCTGACCTATTTTTGCAAATGAACAAAGTAATCATTTTTTAAAATAGTTCAGAATATTTTAAAATACATCTTAACATATTTATCTTCTTCTTTCCCCTAAATTTTTCATTTATTGCATTATAAATTTGATCATAGTCCAGAAAATACAGTTCTACCTATTTTAGTTATAGAAAGCAATATTTTATTTACTCTTACCACATATTAGTGCAAATGGTTTAATTTGATGCTCTTTGCTTCATATTTTCACTGGCAGTTGAATTCTCTAATTTAGAAATTATTAGATTTTTCCAAATAAGTAATTCTGACATGGTTTATCTATCACTAAATGAAAAACATTTTTCCAGGACAAGTAGATAATATGCCAAAAGCTTTTCTCTGTAATGATTATTGTTGTCGTAAATGTGAATGTCACTAGGCACCAACTACATATTTTTCATTAATTCAATATTAAGTGCTCCCTTATTTATCTCATCTCAATAGCATGCTTTGTAGGATTTGCATATATTGACCTCAAAAATGCTCCATGTTGTAGAATCCCAATTTCCTCAGGGTTGTGAGATAAATCAATGCCTGGTAATGGCAGGGGGGGGAGGCGGGCATGAAGGATGGAGTTTCTCATGAAGAATGCATGGTTTTATATACACATAACATTTATTATAAGCCCCAATATAGTTGATATGTTTGACATACATACAGTATTGGGTATGCATGTGTCAGGTTACACAAGAAATTTATTCTGCATTACCAGCTAGCGCAGCAGCCAGACCAGGCACCAGCAGCTTGCCTGCCAAAGATAACATGTGAGCTAGTTTGCATTGGCACCCCGGCTGGTTGCTGCCACTCTGTCCACCTCGCTGCCAGCTGGGAAGGCTGCCACTGGCTGGCCGCCACAGTGCTTACGGCCAGTATCATCCATCCCCAGAGCCAGCAACCATCAGAGGCGGGCGCAGCTACCACCACCTCCCACCCACATTCACACTCCCTTGCATCCAGCGCAAAACACAAAAAAGAGGCCCAGACTTCACACACCTCTTCCAAAAGATGTCTGGCCTTTGACAAAGAGGTCCTACAAGTGGTGAATTTAAATGATTTCCCCAAAACCAGTGACATAATATCTGAAAAAAGTAAAACCTGAGAGTGGATGATTTTGCCAATAATGTCCTGTAAACTCTATTAATTACATTCTGCCCATTTCAAATATTGAGGTCAATGATCCAAATTTATCTTCCATAGATAACAATACATATTCCCAAACTTGAAGAGCCTTTAGGTCTTTTCCATCTTCTTAGAGAAGAGCCAGCGGTTGCAGTGAATGCTGACTTCCCTCAGACTCTCCTCTGAGAAAATATACCATGATAGAAAGATAGACAAAGAGTTGCCTTTTTTTCAGACTTCACAATTTATCAACTCCGTTTCACATTAAAAAGGGAAATCAGGCTTTGAAATGATTGCTTGGGACATTCATTCAATTATCATATTCATTAAAACCACACACTCCCCCATTTTACCCCGTGTGCTTGTCTTTTGTTAATGATGTGGTTTACTCATTGAAGTAAAACTCTACAGTAAATTTTTTCCATTGTCAGATTTGTGCAGTTCTTCATGAGACTGGGATGTGGTAAAGGTGTTCCAGACCCCAGGAGCCAACCTGTGCTTCTGCAATATTCTCTCAATGGCGGGCTCTCGTGGAGTCTTCTTCAAGAGTTCCTCTTCAGCAATTCCAGCAATGTGGGCAGGTACATTGCCCTGGAGATACCCTTGAAAGCCCGTTCTGGTTCTACTCGCCTCCGCTGGTGGCAGCCATCTGAAAATGGGCACTTCTACAGCCCCTGGGTTATTGACCAGGTCAGTTCCTTCTGGATTAACTATTTTAATTTTGTCACTTGAGCTGAATGTGACCTTAGCATTTAGTCCAGCTGCCTTATTCAGCAGGGGAAGCCCAGAACAAACAGTTGAGTGACTTGCCCAAGGGTACACAGCTAGATTGGATAAGACATTTATTTCCCTCCATTCTCTATTCCTCCAGTTGCCTAAGTTTATAAAAACAAAAACCACAACAGAAGGCCTAGGACCTGCTCACAGAGGATCCTGCCATATGGATAGAGGGACTTTATCAAGCGTGATAGGAGGTTATAATTCTCTGAAAAGGAAAATGTGCAAATGAGCATTGGCTGCCACATGCAGTAGTTCCCAAATCCTCTTTCCCAGCCTGTAAAGAAAAAAATAAATCTCCCCAGCATTCCTTATGGACTGTCCTAAAAGATCTTCATACATAATAAAATGTGCATCAAATAGAATTCAGAGAACCTGTTAACAAACGGTAGAGCCCATGCAAAGAATTGGAACCAAAATGCCAGAGGACACAACTGTCCTTAAATAGAAACTTTACATGGAAAATAATCATGAGGAAGCCAAATTTTGCTTTCCCAGCTTGAGTAAATGTAGTTTCCAAAGGCAGAATTTGGCTCATGAAGGCTGTGAAAGGTTTTGTCAGTCCTTTGATTTGTTTTCAGTAGCTCCTTGCCAGATGGGCAAGGAGACTACATAAACAAGAACTTTCTGAAAGGTCCCCTCGCATTAAGCTTGCTGTATAATGCCAGTTCTGAACAGGCTGACAGATTAAAACACACAAAAAGACCAACCTTTCCTGTATCTTGAAATCAAATCGAAAATTTGTTGTTTTTAATAATACATTTCAGATTCTTATTGGAGGAAATATTTCTGGTAATACAGTCTTAGAAGATGATTTCACGACTCTGGACAGTAGGAAATGGTTGCTTCACCCTGGAGGCACCAAAATGCCCGTGTGTGGATCCACCGGAGATGCCCTGGTCTTCATTGAAAAGGCCAGTACCCGATATGTGGTCTCAACAGACATTTCGGTGAACGAGGATTCATTCCTGCAGATAGACTTTGCCGCCTCCTGCTCAGTCACAGACTCCTGTTATGGTAAGTATTCTATTTCCAGATTGATAGAGGTGTGCAAACGGGCATCTGTGGCTGCCTTGGTCAAAGGACTATTCTCACCTCTGATGAGTTCGTTAAGTAACACACAAGTGCATTTTAAGTAAAACCATAACTGTATTCTTGAAAATGTTGTTTGTAAATTGAATTTTTGAAAGCATCAGAATGTGAGCATATGTACATGGAGACTTCTTTATAAAGTAAATAATAAGCCCCAATTTAGCTTTTTGTAAATCCATATATCTTTGTATCAGACTTGCAAAATATATCTGTTTTCAGTAGCCAATTTGCAAAATATATCTATAATATATCTATAATATAATATAATATAATATAATATAATATCTATAATATATCTATAATACGTGTGGTATTTTTCCATTTAAGGACTCTTATCACATACAGAATTCCAGGATTAAACAATAAGATTTATATATGTACTTGTATATTCACGGATTTTCTATTGATGAGGCTTTAGATTAGTCCAATTATTGTCTTATTTCCACCTCACCAGGAACCATGAAACTATGTTGTTTCCATTTTTCCATATACTTTGTGGGTCATAGCGCATTGACCAATTTATATCCTCTAAGTTGCACATGTGTGTGCACACACTTCATATACACACACACCATACACAGTCATATGCACATGGACCTATCTTGGAAGAAATACAACTGACTTTATTGCATACTTGCACCCTTCACCTGGACTTGCAAACTTGTCAGTATTCTCAGGGCTACCTGGTCTTGTCTTCCACCACCCTATATCACTCTTGTCCTATGTGATCCAAACTACAGTGTTCACCAGAGCTTTGTTCCATTTTAGACTCTGAGGGGCCCAAATCTGAGAAACTTGGTTGCTTCCAAGATCCAATGGAATCCACACTTTTCATATTGCCATTAATTTGAACAAAATGGTATATCTTAGGAGGAATTCCAGAAGTACTCATCCCACCTCCAACTCAGTCAGTCAGTCAACACTAGACTAGGCAGTGCGGGTGGAACCTAGAAAAGAGAAAATGGAAAAGAGTAAAGTACTCATCCTGCTTTCAGTTGGTTATAGCCTAGTTGAGAGGATGCTTCAAAAGGTTGGAGCTCATGGGAGTGGTTGTAGCTCAAGTGGTTGAGCACCTGCTTCCCACATGGGAATTCCCAGGTTCGGTTTCCGGTGCCTCCTAAAACAACAACAACAACAAGCAAACAAACGAAAAAAACAACTTAGGGGAGCTGATGTGGTTGAGTGCCAGCTTCCCACATATGAGATCCGGGATTCAATCCCCGGCCCCAGTACCTCAAAAAAAAAAAAAAAAAAAATAGCTAGACCTCAATAAATGACTAAATCAAGTGCTAGATGGAGTACTGATGAGAAATGTAAGGAGAGTTCCAAGGAGGGGAGATGTTCAATGGCTGGTCAATCCAAGCAGTTAGGAAAGATTTCAAAAAGGAGCTGAGTCTTAGGTGGACCTTGATGGTTGAAGCAGATTTGAAGAGTGGACCAGGAAGAGAGGATACTCCAAGCTGGGCTTGTAGCAGAAGCAGAGAAACAGAAGGTGGAGGAGGTATCCCCTGGTCCATGGGGAAACAATGAGCAGACCCTCCTGACCAGGCAATGTTTGCATCGAAAGGAGCAGAGCAAAGAGCACTGATTTTGAAAGCAGAAAGGGACTTTAAGGACCTAGATTGCTACTCCTTCATCGACATAGGAAGTCAATGAGAGGCCAAGGAGGTAAGTTATCACACAGTCAACCAGCAGTGGCACCAGGACTAAAACTGTGTTCTCCTAAACTCTGCCATGTGTACTTTCTACCAGAGGCTGGCACAACCTCCTGAGAGAGGTTAAACTGAACAGTAAAAATGAAAGAGGAAAGTGCCAAGTGGATTTGGCAACAAATTATGAAGGACCTTAAAAGCCAAGCACAGCAGCTGGGCCCTTAAATTCAACGGAGTTGCAACACCTACTCTCCAGTTTATTGCACTCACTCAGGACAACTGACAAGGAGATGATGATGGACAACAACCATCCCAAGGAACCGAGAGAGTCTACAACTGCAAGCAAGAGAGTCCCATCCATCTGCCTCATGGGATCAAAGCCTCCCATCAATTAGAAGTGGAATCTTCAGGATTGGGGAATGAACTATGGACTAAAGTAGACTTTCTGGTATTCTATAGACATTGTGATTCTAGCAATGGAAGAAACTATATCATTCATATGGAGGCAGTGGCCACTAGAGGTTCTAAAAGCAGGGAGAGGGAAATACAGGTGAAATATGGGGGCATTTTGTGGACTTGGGAATTTTCCTGAATGACATTACAATGACAGATAGGGGCCATTACATATCTTGCCATGACCTACAAAATTGTGCAGGAGAGCGTATAAACTACAATGTAAACTATAATCCATGCTTAATGTCAATGCTCTAAAATGTTTTCATCAATTGTAACGAATGTACCACACTAATGAAAGATGTTGTTAATGTGGGAGGTGTAGGAAGCAGGGCATATGGGAATCCCCTATATTTTTATGTAACAATTATGTAATCTAAATACCTTTTTAAATATATATATATATATATTTTAAAAAGCCAAGCACAGGAATTTGTGCTTGACAAGGTCAACAAAAGGAGGGATACAAGTGCAGGGCAGTGACTTGCTGTTTTCCAGGAGCAGAGGAAGGAAGCTAGGAAAGAATCCCAATAAAGAAGCCACAGTGGTAATTTCATAGGAGGCGATGAAGACCTGAACTAAGGTAGCATGAAGAGAAGTGGAATGGATAAAATTGATATGAGACAATGCAAACCGAGAGGAAAACAGCAACAGAACTCAGGACTAGGTGATGGGTTAAACATAGGACATAAAGAAGAGAGGAAAGTAAAATGCTTCTTTTGAACCAGAAAACTAGTGTAATAGTTTTGTCATGGGTAGAGTTTGGTAGTTAAGAAGAGATGTACATATGTGAAGGGAAATCATGAGTTTTTCTTTTAAGTTTTGGTGAAAGTAGTTCTAAGTGGATGTGTCCTTTAGTAAGGAGGAGTAGAGTATGGAGAGCAGGAATTTCGTCTACACTGTTCATCACTGTAGGCCCAGCATTCAGCACAATACCAAATAAACATTTGTTGAATGAATTAAATTTTGAGACAAAAAACTGGGAGAGTTTGGCACAGTGGTAAAAGTTGAAGCCCTGAGCATGTCCACATGGAATAGAAGGCAAGAAACAGAGTCTGCAAGAAAGCCCATAGCTGCACTAGTTAGCAAAGGAGCAAACTAGATTCGTGCCCCAGCAGTAAAAGGAAGTTTCAAGAACCAGGAAGTAATCTATAATGTCCAGTGCTGTAGAGAGGACAAGAACAGTGAAGACTGAGACCAGGCTATTGTATTTAACTAGCAAAGGCCCCCAGTCACCTTAGAGCAGTGAGTGGTCTCCACCCTGGCGCAGGACAATCACCTAGAGAGAGCTGTCAGCTCTGGACACCTTGGCTGGGCCCCAAAAGAACACAATCAAAATCTCTGGAGGTGGGACCCAGGCCTCAGTAGTTCAAAGGTACACAGGTAATTTGTGCACAGCCCAGACTGAGAACAAATGCCTCAGAGAAAGCCATTTCTGTAAAGAGGTGGGGCTAAAGCCAGTGTATACAGTATTAAGAAGGGAAGGAGAAAGAAATATAAGACGGAGTATAGATTGCTTTAGAAGAAGAAAACAGAAGGAAAGAAATATTCTTCCATAGACTCACAACCTGAAGGTCATGAAATTCATGACCTTCATCTATCTCCTCACCCCCTGATTTTCCAGTATATTCCATAACACAGCAGGGCAAGATATATAGGTAGAAAAGATTTTTACAATTTCTGGGAAGTTTTCCCTATACCACAAGCAAAATTGGCATTAGTTAGTCAGGATTTTCATAGAATGGTTGAAGTTTGAGAAGGCTGTTCAATTTTTTAACTCTTTAAAAAATAATCATTAAAAATATATAATCATCAGCTTTGCACAGTGGTAGTATCATAGCCAATGAGGTCTATCCAAGGCACGATTATTGCTAAATGAAAACTTTTCATTATACTAAGTGACATAAGCCAGGCACAAAATGATAGATATTGTATGTCCTCACAAATATGAACTAAATATGAAGAATAAACACATGGAGTTAAAATCCAGACTCTAGGTTCTAGGAGACAGGATGACGGCTGAGCAGGGGTGCTGCTGCTTAATGTATGTAGAATTTTCAGTTAGCTTAACTGTGAAAGTGTGGAAATGGATAGAGTTGATGGTAACACATACAGTGTTATACACTCACATATAGTGAGTATAACTAACATGGCTGGTTTATAAATAGGATTGTGGCTAAAAAGGGTAGTCTAAGGCTATAAATGTCAATTGAAGGAAAGCTAGAGAATAATCTAGGGACTAAATAACATAGTGAACCCAGAGGTAGATGAGGATTGTGGTTAATAATACAAATACAAGAATGTTCTTCTGTGAACTAGAACAAATGTATGTCACTATTACAAGGTGGTAAGAATATACTGTTGCATGGGAAAATACAATTAAGGTAACTTATAGACTGTAATTAACAGGAATATTGTAATATTCTTGCATCAATGTCAAAGAAGGTACTATATCAACACTAAAGGTTAATAATAGGGGGAAATGGGATTTTTTTCTTTTGAACTAAGGAAAACATGCAGAGGTTTACTGGAGCAATGACTGCACAACTCTGTGATGAAAGTGAGCACCATTGAGTGTACACTTTGGATAGAATGTACAAGGCATGGGACCATATAACACAGGAACCATGTGGTGGAAGATGGACTGTGGTTAACAGTACAAATATGAGAGTGTTCTCTCATGAACTATAACCAATGTACAATACTAATATATAGTGTTAATAATAGGGTGTGTATGGAAAAAATATACCAATTGTACTCTATGGACCACAATTTGTGGAAATAGTCTGATCATGTTCTTTCATAATCTGTAACAAATTTTCCACAACAATATAGGGTTTTGGTGGTGGGGTAATGTATGGGAATTCTGCACATTATGCATGATTGTTTTGTAAGCTCACAACTTCTCTAATAAAAATGAAATGAGAAAAAAATACACACACATATATATATATAACAGAATAATGTAGAAAATAAATTGCTATAGAAGTGAATTTGAATAAAAAATACATACATAATTAAAGTGATCTATACTTGTATGTTAACCGTTAAATTAATTGACAACATATGTATATATTAAACTATAACTATTATAAGATGAAAGTATTCATTTTATGTAATATATTCTACAGCTATTAAGATATATTAAATTATAACTATTTATAAATTGTAACTATTGTGATTTTAACTGTATAAGAAGCAATAGTTTTGCCATGTTCTGAAGTTCCTCATTCTTTTTTTTTTTAAAGAAGCTCTAGATTACATAAATGTTACATCAAAATATAGGGGATTCCCCTTCCCATATACCTCACCCTCTCCCTCTCCCACTTTCCTCCATTAACATCTTTCATTAGTGTGGTAAATTTGTTACAATTCATGAACATATATTGAAGCATTGCTACTAACCATGGTCTGTAGTTTACATCATGGTTTACACTTTGCACCACACCATTTTATAGGTTTTGACAAAATGTACAATGACCCTATCTGTCATTGCAATTGTCATGCAGAACAATTCCAATTGAAAAATCAAACCAGGAAACATTTCAAACTAAGAAATATAAATATGGGGGGGGGACACCAAATTGACATTTGATTGAAATTAAAACCTGTGAAAACATGATAGGTAATTATGGGTCTGACGACATGTATTTATATCCAGAATAATGCTTCTGTTTCAGCTATTGAATTGGAATATTCAGTAGATCTTGGATTGTCATGGCACCCGTTGGTAAGGGACTGTCTGCCTACGAATGTGGAATGCAGTCGTTATCATCTGCAGCGGATCCTGGTGTCGGATACTTTCAACAAGTGGACCAGAATCACTCTGCCTCTCCCTCCTTACACCAGGTATGGATGCATTCGGCATGTGCCGAACCCAAATGTGATGTAATTTGGTATGCCAGATTTAGCACAATAGAAAACCAGCTTTTGTGGTGACATTTTTCTATTTTCCTCCAATCCAGGCCTTTATTTACTTTTAAGTTAGATACTTTTTAAATGGTATATGCAAGGAAACAGTGGCTAGAGCACTGAGTTTCTCCAACTTAATTCAAGTATGCCAAGAGTAAATCATTTAAAATAGGCCCATCAGGTGTAAAATGGAGTCTTTTTTCTCTCAGTCTGTCAATTGTAAATACCACAGTAAATGATGTCATATAAATGGGAAGTATCTTGAAAATTATCACCTAAAGCATTCTTTTATGTGAAAAGAGTTGTAAATGCTTCATTCATTGTGTCTATAAGAAATGATGGTGGTTTAATAAAATTGCCTGGTAAATGCTGGCAAAAAAAAAAAAAAAATTAAATCTAATTTATCCTGTGTATTTGCCCTCCTGTTTTGAGGAAAGCAGAGAATTAACCTTGTCTGGTAGGATAGTATTATATGACTGTCTCTCTCTTTTGCCATCTAAAGTTGATGCTAATCATAAGAAAGCTTTAAAATCTTGGTAAAAATTCCTTTTCCCTAGATAAAAATGGTGATCAGTTTCTGCCGTTAAGAAAGAAGCAAAGCAACCACTGCAGAATGTGGCACAGGAATTATAGTTTGAGCTCATTATTGTTCTGTCACCTCCTCTCGAATGAAGAATGAATAAAACTTCCTAGCAAAGGACCATAAAATTCTACCATTCATCTACTTTTCTTGGGATAATCATAAACGCAATTGTTTCAGTTTCTAACAGCCTAAGGCTGCTCTACAATTGCGGGCTCAGAGGTCCGCGACTATATTAACTGTCAGCAGAGTTGCCAAGGTTAAATGAGATACGTGAGATTTTGTTGCTCATTAAAGGTATTGCCACACATGAATTATTAAGACGATCTTAATAAGTAAAATAGAAAAAAAAAACTCCATTAAGGCAGGACTCCTTTAAGTCTTTATGAATTCTGTGAATTATTACCCAGCAACTTGATATCATTTTACAAATGAGCATCATTCTAAGATTTACTCCAGCTAGTCGTTATATACCCTTGAGTCTTTTACGCAAGAAAAGTAATTATTCCTCATCTGTTAATCTATCTTTTAATTGTCTCTTGCACATACCCGCAAGAATTTTGACCCTTTCAAATGATATTTGAAAAACCTGATGAGCCACCATGCCTCCTGTTACTCTAGTGAAAATATGCAGTTTGTTTATTATACGACCCTCAGAATTCGTGCTGTAAAATGGTCTTAAAGGTGACTGCCTTACAACCAAGCCTTTTAGCTCATTCTGAAAGAAACATACATGGATGGGCCTAAGTTGACCCACTTCTCACCATGCTCTGCCATATGCCAGAGACCACAGGATCTCTACCCCAAACAAGAGTTAACATATCTAGACTATGTCAACTCTTACATCCAGTTACATTTTAAATATGGTGTTTCCTTGCTTTAAGTTAAACCTACTGCCTTACTCACTGGAAATGTGTTTAAACTTCAGTGTTTATGTTGTCCTCCAGGTCAGAATGGAGGATTTCAGTTTATAGCTCATTGCTAGAAACAAACGTGATTGTTGACAACTTAAAGTCGTGTGCTAAATAGAGCTTAGGAACGATTGTGACAAAATACCAGGTTCAGGCTTGTCTACTCACTCACATGTCATATGACTAAAAGGTTGGGAGGCCAGTATTATTGGCACAAGGGCAGTGAGCGTCAACTGAAGTGGTTTGTCCCCAAATTGACATCAAACCTTTCACCAAACTGAAGTGGCCAGTCATCATAAGCAGTGATTATTCTTTCATTTGGTCATTCATTAAGCAAATATTTTTGATGTGTTTAATTGTGTGTAAGGCCTATATGAGATGCTGAACTGATTCCTTGTCCTCAAAGAGCTTTTCTTTCAGTATGAAAGAAAAGTATTATCCAGAAATCACTGGTAATCACAGAAGTAAATATGAAATCATGACTATGATAAGTGAAAAAGGACAGCTACATGATGCAACAAGATTATATATCATAGGGAGATTTGACTTGGCCAAGAAAGTCAAGAAACACTTACCTGAGAAAGGATAATTGAGGTAAGGCATGAAGAATGAATAGGAGTTAACTAGGTAAAAAGTACATGTAAGAGTGTTCCAGGTGAGGATAATAGCCTGCTCTGAGACGAAGCAGGCATATTGGAAATACTGAAAATATGGATCAGATACAGAGAGGAGTGAGGTGTGAGATAGTATCAGACCATGACAAGCACTATAGGTTGATTAATTATTTGGGGACTTATTACATGAACACTAAAAAGTCTGTTTGGGAACAGGGAGACATGACCAGATCTGCATTATCAAGACTTATTTTAACTGGGGGAAAATGTGGAGGAAACAAGGGTAGACGTAAGGAGCTTTTTACAGAGGCAAGAAATGCTGGTAGCTTGGACTAAGGTGCCGGCAGCAGAGATGAAAAGAAGTGGAGAGATTCAAGAGACATGAGGCAATAAAATTGACTGAGCTCAATAATGAAGTGGATGTGGGACGGTAAGGGAAAAACCAGTGCTGGACTCTCTGTTTTCTGAGTTGCAAAACTGGACGGATGCTTGTGGTTTTCCCTGGGAAGGGAACGCTGAGACTAAATACAAGATACATCACACTGTGCTCCAGACATTGCTATGTTAAAACTTAAATAAATTAGAGAAGATAGAATTATAGTCTCTATTCATTGTCATATATATTGGTTAAGTTAGATCTTCCTGGTAGACAAAAAAAATGAATAAAAAGCACTGAGGTATAATGGAAGACTCTGACTTTTCAGTGCTGTGTACTTTTAAACAAGTCATTTCATATCTCTAAGTTTGTTTCCTCATCTGAAAAATGGAGATCCTTTTTACCGTATAAAAATAAAATGAATGTCCATGGAAGCCTTGGGAACATTGTAAATATTTATAAAAGTGTAGAATGAGCTAATCACGCTTATGAATCATAGTACAATTTATTACCAGACTTCAACTTCAGTCAAACTAAGAAGTCTTTCTAAGTCACAGTTTAACTTAATGAGAAAGCCCATGATAATGGTAGGGCACTGTCTTAAGTTCCTGTCCTGAAGAAGGTTACAATTGTTTGGGGAAGACGAGGAGTATATCTGAGAAACACCCTAAAAATAATACAGGCTGTATATGATTAAGAGCTTCACTGAGGAATGGACTAGAAATGATGTGGGTGTTGAGAGAGAGGAGAACTCGAGAGGGTCTCATGGAAGAAATGGACCCTGGCCGTAATGGATGATAGGAATGAGGTTGGCAAGAAAATGAACATTCTAAATCAAAGGACGAATATAAACAAGGCAGGGACACGTGGGCACGAGCCAGGAAGAACTCAGGAGATGCTGGTTAAAGCAGAGTGCTCGTATCTGAAATCTATGGGAAGAAGGTTGTTAGTAGAGTTGGGTTAATTTATTGTAAGCATGGAAATGAAGGCAGAGGAGTTTGGACTTGTAGGAAAAATCAACTTAAGCTTAGAATATTCTTCCAAGAAAAAAAAAATTGGGAGAACAGAGGGTCTCAAATAAGAGGTGTCAAAAGTATGTTTTGAGATAATAACCCAGACATGAAGCAAAGCTATGAGCTGTCCATGAGCAACATGAAGAAAATGAGGTGGCTCTTACAGGACATTTCAAGGGAAGTATTGATAAAACTCAATACTGACTCCTCCCTCTCCATTCCACACATCAAGAGTTAGCTCTAAAGTCTGAAAGCTGGGAGAGTGGTTAGAAAAAGTGGGGAAAAGGATAAAGTTGATTCCAGGATGGACAAGATGGCAATTTAATTAAATGATACTGAATTATAAGTGATGGCTGGAAATCCAAATGGAAATGTCCGTTTGACAGAGTGGATGAAGATTTGAGCCCAGGGGAAGATAATATACCTAGAGGCATAAGTGTAGTGATAGGCAGTGCCATAAAAACTGAATCAGCTGGGAAGCGGCTGTGGCTCAATCAGTAGGGCTCCCGTTTACCATATGGGAGGCCCCGGGTTCGGTTCCTGGGGCCTCCTGGTGAGGGCAAGCCCGCCCGCACGGCGTGGTGGGCTGACCCAGCGAGCACGGGCAGCAAGGGGGGGATAAATGAATAAATAAATAAAATCTTTAAAAAAAAAAAAAAAAACTGAATCAGCTCTCCATAGAAGTGAATTTAAAAAGGAAAGAGAGGGCCCCTAAATTTAAGAGCAGAATAAATGGAAATGACTAGCAAAGGAACCAAGAGGATTCAGTTAGAGAGGTAGAAGAAGAATCAGAATAGCATGGTATCCAGAAGCCAAGTGAGAAAAGACTATCAAGCAGGAAGAGGAGGCTATCAGTGACAAATGCAACAGTCATAAAGAACAAATTTGTACAATGAATTTACTGAACTTTTCAATAAGGAGGTAAGCAGCGACCTTCAAAGCAACTGTTTCAGTAAGGTACTGGAAATAAACAGCTTATCTGGTTCCAGAGCCCAGGAGCTTAACCATTATATATTAGCATTACGTCTTTATCACTTGCCTGAGAAATAGGGTCCAGGAGAAATGGGAAGGGAGGAATGCTAGGAGTTTGTGAAAGACTGAAAAAGAAGATAGGAAGATGCCAAAATCGCCTTCACACCCCTGATCTGCATCTGCCTCTTCATTACTAACCCCAAACCTAAAAATAACAGGTGACTCAGGTGGCATGGGTTCTCGAAATGTCACCTGAGAACGGGGTGAGGTAATGGAAGGGCAGGTAACCCAACGCCACCACCGAGAAAGGGGGGAGGGGCTACCAGTGGAGGGCTCAGGTGTGACTTAGCTATTTTAAGTCACAGTTCGAAGATGATCCATTCCCTTCTACTGACCCTAATGCCCTAGCTGATACCACTGCTTTTAAAGATTAAATACACCACTTTGGAATCCGGGTGGTTTTAGGCACAGCATAGAAGCTACTTAATGTTTGCAGGAAGTTTCCAGAAAGAAGATAAGTAAAGAAAGAGCTTAGATTGTGGAAGGATTGGGATGATGGGATGGGGTAGAGGAAGGCTGTAGCTTTTTCAGCCAAACAATTTTGCAGGGAGGAAATTTTCCACCTACTATGACTGCAACCAGAGAAAAGGTCTTATTCTAAGAAAACCTAATAACTAAGCATAATATTTACTGAGTTCTTCATTGACAAATATTCAAGAGAGCTCTAAGTTCATTTTTAAGGAGAAATTCTTTAAAACTTCCCTGTACTCTTGATTAAACTCCATTGTTACTTCCAACTTCATAGAATCTTTTGAAAGACTTCTTGCAAGCATTCACATTTTTGAACATCTTTTTAAAAATTTTCCACCAAGTCAAAGCATTGAACTTCTCTTACATATCCATCTTCTCATGCATCATTTTGATGTTTTGAAAACCATTGCTGTTACTTCACCCAAATTCTGCTGGTCTTTCAAGACCACAAAAACTCAAATAGTTTTGTCTCTTACCAGCCATATTACTATTGCTTTTCACATACTGAATATGTTAATAAATTTTTGGCATTATGTTAAAACAAATTAAATCTATTTCCATTTCTACTATAACAGAGAATAAAATCTCCAGAAATTCTGCATTCCTTCTAAGCTTTATCATTTGTCAATATTGTTGTCAAAATTTTATCAGCAAATTTGAGATTTGGTTGTACTTTGTACATATTGCTACATATGGATTATTAAGATTGTTTTCATAGGTAAAATAATTCATTCTACATTGAGAAGGTAGTTTGTAAATTATAGGAAATTTCTTTGTTTTTGAAGGATGGTCCCATATGTGTTTGAAGCTCTCAATGGGCTTCCTCAGAACATGATTGTTTTTGTTATTACTAATTATGAATAATTATCAGCAAAATTAGTAGAACCTTATTTTACCTTAAAAAAAAGAGACAGCCATTCTCCTTTATTTGTAAGCCTCAAATCAACATTTTTTTGTGAGTTCAAAGGGACCACAGATTAGTTTTGGCTCTCATTTATCTATTTCATTCAACTTTTTTAGGATGGAAAATCCAAGCATACAAAATTAAGGAGAATAGTATTCTTCAACAATTATTCATTCATGACCTAACTTCAATAATTATCAATTCACTACCAACCTTGTCTCTTCTATATATCAATTTACTACTCCCATCAGATTATTTTGAAGCAAATCCCAGACTTCATATCATTTCATCTGTCAGTATTTTCATAGGTATCTCCAAAAGAGGACCTTTTAAAAGCATAATTCAATATCATTCTAACACCTAAAAACTTAATGATGATTTCTAATTATCATCAAATACATAGTGTTCAAATTTCCCTCTATCTCAGAAAATATTTTTGCTTCAAATCAGGATACAGATCAATATAATTGGTTGGCATGTCTTTTAAGTCTCCTTTAACCCAGTTCCTCTGCCTCCCTTTTATGAGTTGGGGACTAAGACACAAGGAAGTTATATGATTTTCCCCAAGGACACTCAGTGGCTGGACAAGAATTGTTCCAAACAGTCTATTTGTTCTCTCTCAAGGAAGAAAGAAAGTTCACATAGGGTGGCTCATTTAAATTCTTCTATTGTGAACTCTGTAATATGCTTTATACCTTTTAGTTCCAGAGAGTTGTCATGAAGGATATCCGTTACCTTATGAGTACTTTATTATATTTGTTTCATCATATTCTGTAGTCCAGACACTTTCTCCTCTTATGTAATTATTCATCCCTCAGGGTATTATAAGAAATTAAAGAGAAAAGAAAACCAAATGACAGTACACATTCTTCCTTGGACAGATTAATTAACGTTACCTAAAAACCCCATAATAATCCAGTCTCTCAGTGTCCTGCAAATTCCCAATGTTAATTTTAATTACCAAGAGAAAATCTACCTACCACAAGATATGCGATGCCTAAGTTAAGCAACCCCCTCCCTTCTAGCTGCCAGATCTGTTATCCTCTAGCGTTTGCCTGTCATCCAGGACAACCAGGGTTCTTCTGCCTTACTCAAAGAAAGCACATTCACCGAGTGAATCCCAGCAGTGACAGTGATGCTCTCAGCTGCACAACACCAGCAAAAATGTGCATTGTCAGGAGATGCAGCTCTATGGCTAAGTGACTGTGTAACCTTCAACAAGTCTTTCTCCCTGGCTGGCAGTCCCCATACCTGTGAAATGAGTGAATTGTGCAAGACCATCTCTAAGAATCACCCCCTCATATCCACCACAATGTGTACTTTCGCTTTTGCTCATAGCTCAATGTCTTCTTCATGAGGACCTACCCCAGGGCAGGGGTCTTTGTGCCTTCTGTCAGATGACCCACCCTTTAGGGCACTTCATTCATACCCCTGGTGCCAAAGCTCCCAGCTCCCTCTAGACCTTACTCTTCTCCAGCTCTTTTCTGCTGTGTCTATCTGCCAATTGAGCTGGCACATGCTTTTTCCCAATCCTGGGGTCTTTCCAGCCTTTCTTGGAGGACTCTTGTCCTAAGACCCACAGGCCACCTCAATTAGCTTAATGAAAGGGTCAGCAACTCATTTTACAGACTAACAACATGAACACCAAAAACAGAATCTCTAACAGTCACTATGGACAATACAAACAGGAAATGTCAAAGCACTGACTAAAAGACATGGGGAAATGTTTTCTGCCTGATGCATATTCGCTCATAATCACTTAACCTTGAATTAATCCTCAGGTTATAATATATCCCTGCATATTGCATTAGAAAGATTCATCCTGGGCAAGGTGGCTAAGCCATCAACAGCTATGGTGTGTGCTCCTGATTCTAGGGGTGCTCTGCTTTACTCACACCTGGGCTGGAACCTAAAGGTGTACCTAAGATATTGTCATCACTGCCTTTATGTTAACCTCCTCATCTGCCAGTAAAGCCAAGGCCGAGTCTGCTTCACATATTTCACAGAGGCTGCCTCTTCCCTCTCCTCAAGCCCTCTCAGGGCACCTGCATTTTTAACAATGGCCTTCTGTAGCTAATATTCTTTACTTTTTAAAAACAGCTTTATTGTGATATAATTCACATAGCATACAATCTACCCATTTAAAGTATACAATTCAGTGTGTTTTTAGTCATTTAAAACACTCACAGGATTGTGCAACCATCACCACAATCTAATGTTAGAACATTTTGTCCCCCCACCCATTAGCAGTCATTTCCAATCCCCTGCCCCAGCCCTAGGCAACCACTAATCTACTTTCTGTATTTGCCTATTCTAAATACTTCCTATAAACAGAATTGTACAATATGTGTTTGTTTTGTGACTGTCTTCTCTCAATTAGCATCAAGGGTCATCCATGTTGTATATTGTGTCAGAACTTCATTCCTTTTTATTGCTGAATAACATTCCATTGTGTGACTAGACATCACATATTATTTATCCATTCATCAGTTGATAGATATTTGGGTTCTCTTCACTTTTGGGCCATTATGAATGATGTTGTATGAACATTAGTGCACCAATTTTTCTGTGGAAGTATGTTTTCATTTCTCCTGGGTATATACCTAGTAATGGAATTTCTGGGTCATATGGTAACTCTGTTTACCATTTTAAGAAACTCACAACCTATTTTCCAAAGCCATTTTGCAGTCCCACAAACAATGTATGAGGGTTCCAATTTCTCCACATCCTCACCAATACTTGTTATTGTCTAGCTTTTTTTATTATAGCCATCCTAGTGGGTGTGGAATTGTATCAAGTGGTTTTGGTTCACATTTCTGTAATGCCTGATGATGTTGAGTATCTTTTCATGTGGTTATTGACCACTTATATATCTTCTTTGGAGAATTCTCGACTTTTGTCTAACAGAGAAATATAGATTAATGGGGAAATTTTTATGCTAAATATAAAGAGAGGCTAGCAATACAATTTTAGGGCACATTTTGAAGTAGGCTGGACATTGCACTCAAACACTGAGAGCCAAACATTTCAGCTATGAGATTGACTTGCAGAACTCAAGAGAAATACATGTGTGTACATACAGCAGCAATACACAAAGCCTCACAGAGCTGAACAGCTGTTCATATTTAGGAGTAAGGGTAGGGGTACAATTATTTCTTAAAGGTTGAGGTAGAGTTTTAAAACATTGACTTAATGAGAATACAAAGAGTAATAATGAACCAAGATATCCTTGCCTTGTCTCAGTTTTGTTAGTGAATCAGTGTGTGACTAGGTCACTGGGTCTCAGCTTCTTCAATGATAGAGCAGGAGGGTTGGACTACATTTTCCAGCCCTAAATATTGTGTGTATCTCTTTGAGGTAAAAGGAAATGGTAGGGAAGAGTGAAAATGTTTTCTAAAAATTATGTCTGGTTTCGCTCAAAAGGCTTTCTCTCCTGATGCTGATTGACAACGACAAGGACTTCATAGTTAGACGGCATCATCCTGAAGAAAAGAGCAGAAACAAAGACTTGGAGGGGAGTGGATGTAGCTCAAGTGGTTGAGTGCCTGCTTCCCGTGTACAAGGTCCTGGGTTCAATCCCCGGTACCTAAAAAAAAAACAACTCGGAAATGTCTATCGAAAGCTATTAGAGGTGTGGAGGCACCATGAGGAAAAGTACCTGGGAGAACAGTGATGGGAACCATCCTATTGGCAGTAACATTCTCAAGTGCTGAACAGTGGTTATTTATTTATTAAGCAACACTTAGGTAGCACTTACTGTGTGCTCTAGATGTAGAGGAAATAGTATAAATTCAGGAAAGAAGCAAGGAGAGAGATTTCAAGGTTGTAGAAAAGGGAGGACTCGCTCTGGGCCCATCTTCCCAACCCCACCTCCAACCTCCGACTCCAAGAGCTGGTGGTAGCCATCCTTAGAAGGAAACTTCAGGATGAATGATGACACTTGCTGGGAGACCTCACCAAAGCACTCCTAAGGTCTTGGGAAACACGAACTAATTAATTTTCACAACACCCTCGTGAGGCAGAAAGCAGCGTTCTAGTTTTACAGACGGAGAAATGTTAGCACATAAATATGAAGTGACTTGGTCCCTTTTACACAGTGAAGCTGCAACAGAGCCGGGAATAAAAAGTCCCAGCAATTCAACTTACAGACTTCCCTTTTTTCTTAGTGAAAGTATTTCCTTTTCTTATAAATTCATATTTGATAGTATATATTTTCCTGTTTTATTTATTTTTGAGGATATAAAGTCATGACTAGTGAGAAGGGACCATAGAAATAATCTAATTTAACCCTTTAATTATATATATATTAAGTTGCTCACCATGGACATAGAATTTACTAGTGCCAGGGGACAGATTAGAGCCCTCACTTATCTGGGTCCCTGGTGTCCAAGTCCTTTTTTAGTAAATTCTATACATGATCTCCCACTGTTTCCTTTTCTGTGGAATATACCACAGAGTCATACAAACAAAATGTCAGAGTCCCCATTAAAACTGTCAACCCCAATAATCCATCTGGTTCTTAAATCTCCTGTACAATCGCTCTGTCAAGTGGGTGCCAAGTCTTGTGTTTAAACACAACCAACGATCACAAAGGTACCACCTGCTAGACAGTTCTTGCCTTTTCCCAACCCCTAGAAAGTTCTCCTCCCTCTTGAACCATCAAATCACTATCCCCTCCACAGCTGACCTCCAATCCCTGCCTACCCCCACCTTAAAAGATGTTCCTTATTTGACTCTTTCTGAGCACCTTTATTGTTATCAATGTAGTATTCTTTCGGTAAATTTTTATGAAGCCCCATCTATGGGTGTCACCAACAATAAAATGACAAATGAGGATAATCTAACAGAGGAAACTAACATAAAAATAGGCACTTTTAATAGAGGGTGATAAGGACTTCGATGGAACATTTTTAAGATATTAGGAGAACAAGGACATTTTATTACAATAGACACTGAGGATATAAAACAATATGAGATATTCCCTGCCCTTCAGAAGTTTAAAAGCTAAAAGAAAGACAGAATACATATATAAATGTTGATCAGTTTTCAGAATCCAAGCTATGATGTGCTGTGGCAGTAGTGTTCAACAATGTTTTTATAAGATGTCACTGCATATAAATAGAGCTGTTAATAAATTTAGTCATTAAAAATGAACTAATCAGCAGGGCCACCGAGTTACACAACTCCAGGGGCTTCTTCGCATGACTTCCTGTGAGAATGGTGGCCCCTGGCTAGCAACCTCCTGCCCCTATGCAGCACCTGGGAAGAGCTGAGCACTGCACACTGAGAGTGCAATGTTGAACAAAAAGGGATTAACCCTGACCCCTTGTAACTGACTCTACCATAGACAGACATTGAACAAATAAGTATGCAAATAAATGTATGATTGCAATTGTGATAAATATGACAAAAGAAAAAGAAAGTTTTTGCTATGAGAGAGAATAACATGGAAAAAAAAAATGTAAAAGGGGTCAGGAAGAAAATATCTCTGTGAGGACCAGATATTTCAGCTGAGATCTGAAGGACACACAGCCGTTAAGCAGGCAGAGGGAGGAAAAACGGGCAGGCAGAAGGTGGGGCCGTTTGATGTGCTTCGGGAACAGAGAGAAGGAGCAGTGCCTTAGAGGGGAGGGGCCTGGATGAGAGAGGAGAGCCTCATGTGCCACGGTGAGGGCTTGGGGTTTAGGTGCCACTGAAATCCATAGATCAGTATTAAGCAAGGATTAAGTGAGCAGGGTAGCGAGAAGCATTGTGGAGAAACCAATTAATGCATAGACGCTCAGTAAACATTTCTTGAGCTGACCTATTTATTCTCATAGTGAAATTTTAGTTCTACTCATAACCAATTGATTCTTTCCCTATTTTCTAAATTTTATAGATTATTTCAATTAAAAAATATAAAATCCTTACTGTTGTTTGGTCTTTTGCCCTGTCTAGAAGAGATATTCTTTAGTCAATTGATTAACGGTCTCTTACTGACAAATGTGTATGAAGCAGTAAACGTGCAACTTGCTTTGGCTAATTATTTACTTACAAGTCTTAATTTTTAACTCACCTGAGCCTCAAGGCATTGTTTGGGTTTTACTGCCATCTAGTGCCTCTGAAAACATGTTTATTTGTCTTTCTGAAAAAGACATTCCTGTCAACTGTGCAATTTATAGTGTATGTGCACATATATATATGAGCAAACATATTTCTGCTTCTGGAATGGAAAACCTCTCTTGGTTTTACTCATATTGCTTTTAAATCAATATAAAGTAAGACTGGACTTGTTTATTGCCCTCTCTCTCTCTTCTGTCCAATTATCTAGGGTTTCACTGATCCCAGTTATCTGGGGTTTCATTGACAATAGTACTTTCTCTTACAGCTTTCACTGGCAGAATTACTCAGGAAAGCAGTGTGGGGTGGGACAGCTTACCCACTGCACAAAGGTGCCTGGCCTTGGGGAGCAGGTGGGGCTGAAATCCAACCGTTATCCGACTTCCCAAGTCAAATGCGGAAGGATTGCATCTGCTCAAGGACAGGCTCCTTTTCCTTATTTGCACGTACAAGTCAGCCACAGCTCTGATATCTCTCTGCAGTGGTTCCTAAACAAAATTCCAGACTTACTGATCCACTGGGGCTTCTGTTTTAAATGTTAGTTTCAGATTCTGTTTCAGTCTGCTTGTACAAGGTTCAGAAAGATCACTGGACCAGAATGTATTATCAATCTATTGCGGTTCGGTTTGGTTTAGTTTTGTGAACCAAAGTTCTGCTTTGAATAGCGCAATAATGAAATTCACCTTTCCAGAATGTGAGCGGGAATGTGTGTACATTTGCGAGTGTCGCGCGTCTCCCTGCACTTGTTCACACATACCAGAACATTCTTTTTTCCCACTGTGTCCTTCATTATAACTCTCTTCTCCTTCAAAGGTCCCAAGCCACTCGTTTCCGTTGGCATCAACCAGCTCCTTTTGACAAGCAGCAGACATGGGCAATAGATAATGTCTATATAGGGGATGGCTGCATAGATATGTGCAGTGGCCACGGGAGGTGCATCCAAGGAAACTGCATGTAAGTAGTTTTTTCCTTCCTTCTGTGGAAAGCTCCTGATTCACATTCCAGGCAAGAGACTTTTCTGAAACTGGCTTTGAATCACCCCCAAGCTACCTTGGGTTATACATTTCTTCCTGAAATATGATATTGCTTTCACTGTGGACTTGATGGATATTGTATCTTCATTCTTGCTAAGAGATTAGGCACTGAACAATAGCTATCTTGTCAGGAGAAGGCTGAATCATAATTGACTATATTTTATTTCCTTCTGTGTTTCTGTGATCCATTTGAGCCTTGAAAAAGATGTTAGAAGAGGTTCAGGAGTTCAATATGTTCTGACCGAAAATAATACATCGTAAGTATTTTCTCACTTAGGTCTGAACATATATAATGAGATGTGTTACTCCTCATTTAATTGGTATTCCAGTGTTGTTTGCATTAGACATTCTATAAATACCTGGTCAATTAACCAGGCACATTTGATGGAGAAGCTTAGTGTATAACTCTTAGCCTTAGCATCTTTGAAAGGAGACCTCTATGTTTTATTTCTAAAGACTATGCTGTTTGGGTGGTATGAATGAAGATGCTGATGAAGAATTCATGGTCCCTTCGTCACTAAGCTCCACACACCTGGGTAGTCTCTCCTCTGATTACTGGGTCTAGCCAATATCCAGAATGATCCCTGAGACCCCGGAGCTGCCCAGACCCATATTCCTGTTCCCTTCCACTCTGAAGTTAGTCCTTTGGATAGATACTATTCAAAGTATCTTCTGGCCTCTTGGATTCCTAATTGCCCCAAAGCCTCTGTTAGAGAGAACAATTGCATAAATTATTAGGTCCTACCAATTAAGTTTGGCAGCTGCAATTGTTTATCAGCCAGTCAGAGCTTTATTTGTAGAGACAGAGCTTTAGTAACTTCTTTGAAGGCACTTCTTTCTCTCCATCTATATTTCCAAGTCACTCCTTTTTAGGTAGTTAATTCGCAGCCTTTTCCCAACCTACAGGACTGTTAAAGAGAGCAAGTGAATTCTGGCAAGCTCTGTGAAGATAAGTAACCTTTCATCATCGTGGACTAGGAGAAGACTTGGCTTCGCTAATTTGAGAACACACTAGCGGGGGCTTTGTTTTATGTTTACTTTTCCTTTCTCTTTCTCCACACCCAGCTGTGACGAGCAGTGGGGTGGCCTGTACTGTGATGAGCCAGAGACCTCCCTTCCAACCCAGCTCAAAGACAACTTCAATCGAGCTCCATCCAACCAGAACTGGCTGACTGTGAACGGAGGGAAATTGAGTACCGTGTGTGGGGCTGTGGCTTCAGGAATGGCTCTTCATTTCAGTGGGGTGAGTGAGTGGCTGCTGGTTTTTCATTTCACTATTCACTATCCTCTAAGTTCCCCCTAATAGTAAAGCATCTTTTGAAGTTTAATTGGCAAATCAAAATGTAGAGATAGTCACCCTAAATATACAACTCTGATCTGAACTTACAGCTTTATACAAATCAGAAAATACTAATGATTCCCAATATTTTTCTATCACAAATCAGTTGAAGCAATTTAATTATGCAGGGTAGTGTCAGCACAAGGCATATTTAAGTACACATTTTAAAAAAGGATTTAAATGAATTTCCATCCTGGGAGAGAGAGCTCCATTTGGTTTATGCTCTAATTGAAAACTCTTGAGCTTGCAATAGACTTGGAATTTAAGGAACCAAAGATGTGGAAAGTTAGCTTTCATTATGTCTGAAGTTATTAACAATTCATCTTTTCTATAAATTATCAAAAAAGGATTAATTGTCAGTAATTACTAGACATTGTACATATAACAAATTGCTTTGTGAATGACAAAATGATGTTGGAAACTTTCTTTGAAGAACTGTAAAACTTTTCTAATTTTGCTGGCAAAGTTGATTTTGTTTAAAAATAGAATTTTGCTATACCATGATTAGATGCTCTTCAAAGGCAAATTAATTTAAAAGACAATAAATTCATTTTCAGCTCTTTCTTTCCCTACCTTAGAGCTTGCCTTTGTGCCAATAAAGTATATTATTTCTATTCAATATCTTATCCCAAGAGGACATAGCAGCATATAGGATTTTTATAATCATCAGCATTGACTAAGAATGCAGTGTTCAGAATTCTCTTCCTAGCTTAGTTGGAACTCTTAAGTGATTTGTTAAAATCCTATGGCCAACCTATACCATGAAGTTATTGTTTTGTTTAATTGAGATAAAAATGTAAAGTATTAGGGCAGTGAGCAATATTTTGCAAGTGCTCAATAAACACCCACTGTTATCTTTTGAGTATCTACCAGGAACCAAGAGAAAAAAAAGAGAAAATGGAAAAAAAAAAAAAAAAAAGAAAGAAAGAAAAAAAATCCTATAGCCAGGGAGCAGATGTGGCTCAAGCAGTTAGTGCCCACCTCCCACATGGGAGGTCCCAGGTTTGGTTCCCGGTGCCTCCTAAAGAAAAAACAAAAACAAAAACAGACAACGAGCAAAAAACAATGCACAAACAATAAATAAATAAATGAGGGAGGCTTCTGGGGTGGGGGCGGAATCCTATGGCCTAGTTTTCCTCGTAGGTTCACTGAAGAAATATCTACCTATCTACATTAATGAATTAATATAAATGGAATTAAAATGTGCTATAAAAGTTTAAGTAAAGGAAGCAGATGTAGCTCAGTGGTTGAGTGCCTGCCTCCCATGTATAAGATCCCAGGTTCAATACCTGATACCTCCTTAAAAAAATAATAATAAAAAAGTTTAAGTAAAAAGCATTATAATTCTCTTGCTCACATATGGTGATTCTTGCAATGCAAGAAATTATAACAATGAGGTGGAGCCAGTGGCCACTTGACAGTTTTTGGGTAGGGAGGGGATGAGCAGTTGAAATACAGGGGCTTCTTTGGGAGTTGGAGGTTGTCCTGAGTACTGTTGTGGCAATGGATGTAGGCCATTTTAAATCAGCACACACCACTCAGAACTGAGTGGGAGAGAGTGTGGTCTACAGTGTGAACTGTGGTCTGTGGTTGGTGGCAAGGCTCCAGGATGTGTGGGTTCATTGAAGTTGGTGGGCCACACTGTGGGAGATGTTTGTGTGGGATGTGGTGGGAGGTGTGGGAGGTGGGCAACATGGGAATCCCAGTGGGTTCCGTGTAATATTTTAGGTAATCTAAGCACCTCTTAAAATATATGTATATATATATATATATAAATAACATTTTTATAAGCAAATACACATATATGCACATATATTTATATATCATTATGCAAATGTTTGTATGTATTGTGAGAATTTTGATTTTTACCCATAATAAAAAAAAAAAGCATTATAAATATTATCTCTAATTATAATTTAGTTAAATTATATGAAATTTTCAGAGGTAGTCATTTTTAAAGTTCATATTAAAATGTAGATCTCAACATTCCCTTAATAGTTGATGCCTTTTTAAAAATCTAATAAATGTACAGAAGAAACTAGAAATAGTTTGATAAAGACATAGAACAGTTACTCTAGTTTCAGCTCTCATCTTGCTATGAAAAATAAAATAAAATCACCTTAGAATATATTGCCCTCTGCTAGTAAGTCTTTAAAACTGAAATTTCAAAGTTCAAATTTTGCTAGGTGCTAGGTAATAAGAGAGATAAGAAAATCAGTGCCACAATACTTTGTGACATATGTTACAAAAGAAATATACAGAAGATGGAAGCCAGAGAAAACCTATAACCTGACATCAAGATTTTTCTTATCATTTTTTTTTGCATTCTCCTTTTTTTCCTTAGGGTTGTAGTCGATTGTTAGTCACAGTGGATCTAAACCTCACTAATGCTGAGTTTATCCAATTTTACTTCATGTACGGATGCCTGATCACACCAAACAACCGTAACCAAGGTGTTCTCTTGGAATATTCTGTCAACGGAGGAATTACCTGGATTCTGCTAATGGAGATTTTCTATGACCAGTACAGTAAACCTGGGTTTGTATTCTATTTTATCCTAATAACTAGAATGTTCAGCAGTGATGTTTGGTAAGACCTGCCATTAATCAATCTCAGGAGCTACAGTTACTCTTACTCATGGGTAGGGTACCTCTGGGACTGATAGGAAGATAAGGTTTCTGACCTGGATGAATAGCTAGTTTGGGTTTTTAACTTAAGAACTCATTTTTGAATCCCAGAATAAGATAAAATAGCTATCATAGTGCTTATAGCAAACAGACCCAGTGCAAAAACCCACATAAATTAATGATTATAAGTTCATTTAGTTCAGCATTTTGGGCAAATCAATCAATGTGATCAATTGGAAAATTCAGGCTGTTGAAAAGAAAAAGGACATATTGATTAAAAGAGAGGAGAAGGAAGGGGAAGAAGAGGATTTTAAAAAAGAGAGAAAAGAGAAGAGAAAGGGGGAAGGAGAAGGCTGGAGAGGAGAACAGAGATAAGGAGAAGGGGAAAGGGGGAGGGGAAGGTGTCTTCATTTCCCAGGGCTACCATAGCAAAGTGCCACAACTGCGCTCTCTCTCTCTCTCTCTCTCTCTCTCTCTCTCTCTCTCTCTCTCTCTCTCTCTCTCTCTTTCTCCCTCTCTGTGGCCAAATTTCCTCTTCTTTAAGGATACCAGTCATATTGAATCAAGCCCACCCTAATCCAGTTTGGCTTCATCTTAACTAATAACATCTTCAAATATACTATTTCCAAACAAGACCAGAAGTTAGGACTTGAACATATCTTTATGATGGGCACAATTCAATCCATAATAGAAGGGAAGTAAAGGGGAGGGGAGGGGAGGGGAGGGGAGGGGAGGGGCCCAGTCAAATAGCACACCTGGATCACCTTAGTACATGTTGAGCCAGGTATAGGCTAGAAAATGGGTAAAATGAAAACCAATAAAATAATCTTGGAAATGATTATTTACATTCATTATATGAGTTGTTAATAATAGGTTCAATTGGGAATGACAGAAGACCCAAAATCAATTAATCTCTCTCTTACATAAATTAGATACAGAAGAAAGTAGTACAGGGCTGCTATAGCAACTCTACAGACACCAGAGGTCCAGTTTCCTTCCATCTTGTTCTGCCATATTCAACGTGTGACTTCTGCCTCAAAGTCCAAAGCTGCTACTCTAGCTCCTCCACGTTCCAGCCAGCAGGAAGGAGAATGGGGCAGGAAGGGTGCACATCCTTCCATTCACATTCTACTAGCCAGAACTTAGTCACATGGCCACACTAGATGCAAGGGAAGTTGGGAAGCATCATCTTTATTCTGGGTGACTCTTAGTCTTGCTGGAAAATAGGGGCTACTATTATTAAGGAATAATAAGGCTATTATTAGGAATGAAGAATAATGGCAATTGAGGACGTATAAGCAATCTCTGCTATAAGCAAAATTCTGCACTTACAATAAAGTTGGATACCAATAAAGGAATCCAACAAGAAACTAAGTGGTATATAGTGTAATAGTGCAAAAGTGTGCTCCTCTATTAGCAAGAGATAAAAAATAAACCAAGTAAACAATTTTCTGGGTCTTTATGTTGGAATTTATAAAGACTCTCAAGTATGAGTCTGAACACTTAAGGGAGAAATGTTTCTATAGCAAAACTGTCAGATCTACTTTAGTTCTCTGAAGAAGAAAATAAATTGACCAAGTGAGAAACAGTGGTCATAATTTATTTAGACTTTCAGGAAGCCTTAGATAAATTTCCACTCCAAACCTTTTTAAAATGTGGTCAAGTTTTTATCAGAAAAGGAAACTAATTTAGGAACAGGAAAGGAAAAAATAGAGATAAAAGATCTTTGCGCTGGGTGAAGAAGCCATGAATTGTGTGCCTTCCCAGGAATCGATAGATTTCTGATACTATTTAATACATTTTGCAATGTTAATTGAACATGCCAAACCAATGGAGATAAATTATAGGGAGATCTCACAAGATAAGCATAACAAACAATAACAAAAAAAAGATAGGCAGATGAGCTTCAAAATTGAGATGCATGAGAAATGAACTTTGGAAAAGATTATTTGCCTAAAGAGTGATGGTCTCCAAGCTGACAAACTGCTAGTAACCACACAGGCAAGTGTCTAGGATTCTTAGCGTACATTTTCCTTCCCAAAGACAACTCATTAATACTATCATGTCCCAAAGGGTGCCCAAATCATGACCATAGCCAAGAAAAGTATTTAAAATCCAAGTACTGGAAGTCAAACTAAAAGCATCCTAGCTTTGACTGGTTCTTGGCTGGTCCCCATCTGGAATACTGCCTGTCCTTCTGCCCACTGTATCCCAAAGAAGACATAAAAGAGAAAAGGGGAAAGAAAACTAAAATGAACAAAGAGATAGTATGTACACAAAACCAAAATAATGAAACCTCTTCAGTGTGAAAGACAAAGACTAACAGGAACTGTGATGGAAGCCCCCTGCTTAAGGAGCCTTCCACATGAGGAACTTGGGCAGGTTGGCTCTGTCCTGGGGCACGAACATCAAGAGGCAGTCCGTGAAATTAAAAGGAGGTTAGATTAATATAGTTAAAAATACAGTACTTTATGCAAAGGATAGTACATCTGAGAAAATTATCTTCCCTAATGGGCATTACAAGTTGTGGATATAAGTTCAAGAATAATTTGTAGATTTCTAGGTTTAAAGTGCGTAGTTGTGATTAAGGCGTATTTAGACCTTATTTCTAGCTGGTCACAGTTGACGTTAGAGAATGGAGCCATGGTTTTCCAAGTCGACCCTTAATGACTGGGTCAGGGACAGTATGTTGGGCTTGTTAGCCCATGGTTCTCACTCAGCATTTCTTAGTATGTTCCCAGTCTGAGGTAACTGATAAAGTAATTATATTCAGCCTAGACTCTTTAGGTGGAGAGTCCAAATGTCCTACAATCCCAAATCCATATTGCAAACAAATTGCTCTCATCCTTTGGGAGTAGAGTGAAAACAAAGTACCTTTAGAAGGGGGAGAGAAACAGATAAAGCTAACCCCTAGGGAATTGGATGTGGCTCAAGCAATTGGGCTCCCATCTACCATACAGGAGGTCCAGGGTTCAATTCCCGGGGCCTCCGGGTAAGGCAAGCTGGTCCGCGTGGCGAGCTGGCCCATGAGAAGTGCTGGCCCACACAGAGAGCTGGCGTAGCAAGAGGACGCAACAAAAAGAGACACAGAGGAGAGACAATAATAGACACAGCAGACAAGGGAGCTGAGGTGGCACAAGAGATTGAGCACCTCTCTCCCACTGCAGAAGGTCCCAGGATCGGTTCCCGCTGCCGCCTAAAAAGAAGACAAGCAGACACAGAAGAACACAGAGAGCAGACAGCGAGTGCAAAAACAACAAGGGGGGGAGGAGAGAAATAAATAAATAAATAAATAAATCTTTAAAAAAAAAAAAAAAACTAACCCCTAGGGGACAGAAAAAAATCAATATGGGCTTATGGCTACCAAAGTGTCTATACACTAGCCCTTGTCTAGTTCTACAGATCCAGAGTATGCAGAGAATTGTGAAGTCCCTCTAAGATCTGCCCAAAGACAGGTAGAGTAGGTAGGTAGGTTAAGGATACTTGAATTTGTTCACAGTATTTTTCCCATTCAGTAGCTTCTGAGATTTCGTAAAATCAAGCCAGTTTATCATGGTTTTTAAAAAAAAGTTATCTTAGCTAATGTTCTCCCTTCACCCAGCATGTGACACACAGTATCTTATTTCTGGCTGTGAAATTCTCGACTCATTTGACAAGGGTTTTTCCTCCACCCTTGTCATCCATCATTCTCTTACAGATTCGTGAATATCCTTCTCCCTCCGGATGCTAAAGAGATTACCACTCGCTTCCGGTGGTGGCAGCCAAGGCACGACGGCCTGGATCAGAATGACTGGGCCATCGACAACGTCCTCATCTCAGGCTCTGCCGACCAGAGGACCGTCATGCTGGACACCTTCAGCAGTGTCCCGGTGCCCCAGCATGAGCGCTCGCCCGCAGATGCCGGCCCCGTCGGCAGGATTGCTTTTGACATGTTTATGGAGGACAAAACTGCAGGTAGATTTTTATTAGTGTTAAAATAAAAGCCCAGTGGAAATGCAGTCATTTGGATTTAGGACTTTTCTGAAGAGTATAATGTGGACCCTTTTCAGATGCTCAAATGGTATATAAACCAGGCAGAAAGTTCTTTGTACCATCCTTTATTTCCTCGCAGCCTTCCTGATTTATATGGTAACTAAATTTTTCTTTCATTCAAGCCAGCAAATGTGTTTTAATAAATAACATTCTCTAATTTCATTAAAAGGATAAATTTCTTTTCTTAGAGGAAACAAGACAAATATCTTTTATTAGAGGAAAAAATATTAATCTCTTTGTTTCCTGTTTTCCACGTTGGGCGGAAAACGAGTATTCCCTAGTCATTCATTTTAATATCCAAAGCCAGATATTTTGTTTTGCTATGTCAGGCACATTTGTGACGGCATCACATGTTTGATGTGGTGTCCAAGGCCTGGCTTGTCATTCTTCATTCTTTTCTTTTTGTTTTGTTTTGGTTTTTGTTTTTTTTTTTTCTTTTTATTATTACTCTTCATTATTAATAGGAGTAGTTCAGTGATGCTAGCAAGCGAGGAACTCTTTGTGCTATTCTCATTTTTAATGACTTTTCTATTATTTCATGATACTATTTTGGTTACCTTTTTTTAAAATGGTGTCTTACATTAAGTATATGCTTTCTTAGGACACATCCTTGCTTATACCACACAAAATATGATGTCTCCAGATTAAGTAGTGATAATTATATATGTCATACCAACACTGAAAGTGTTGAACAATAAAAAGAGATATATTATTCCACTTTAGATTCATCAGAGAGTAGGACTGTGTGTCACGTACAACTCAGCCCTAGCATCTTGCCCAGAAAATACAATCTGGACGTATTTTATAACAATAAGACTGGTAAGAACTTTCCAGGGGAATGACGTATATGCTGAAACAAAATTTGAAACTTGAAGAGTCTTAATAATTAAAATAATTAATTATTGTTTTATTGTAAAAATAACACCATGTTCAAAGTGTAAAATTGAGAAAATACAGAAAATCCTGAGGATGAAAATAAAAATCACCCAGAGGATAACCATTGTCAAAATTTTGGTGTATTTTCTTAGAATTGTTTTCTCTCCTTTACATAAACATATTTTAAGCAAAATTACAAACTTATGTCATATATATTTTACAGCCTGTTCTTTTCACTTAGAATTAAATCCTGGTCATTTCTCCATAGCCCTAAGTATCTTTTTGAAAATATAATTTTAATAGCTATATAATATTCTGTCACAATTAATTTTACCATTTCCATATTGCTGAATATTTAGGTTGATTCATTTCATTAATTCAGTCACACCCTTAATATATCATCTGGCACAATAGTATAATCCTAATATTGACTAAATAAAATCCTTGTAAATAGAAAAAGCTTAAAACATCCCTCCCCACTACCAAGGAGTCTTACTCACTTTAAAAGATTATTGAGATTTTTTTAAGTAGATATGGTTCAGAATTTTGCTAAACTATTCATTTATTTTTCCCTGTGTGGTGGTTTAGATAAGTGAGTTTATAATCAGAGAATAATGTAACCAGTGTTTCAGTATAAATAAAAGCAAATACAGATTATTTTTAAGTGCCTGAGAGAATTATTTTTACTTTAGACTTAATTCGTGATGTACAATTGAAGGAACAAATTTTCTGGCTTCTCCCCGTCTCGTGAAGATTGTATGCCTAGAAATTGTAACATCTGCCTATAGAAGTAGTTTCTGCTATGGCAGAAGATATTGAGGAGATAGTTGATTAATGTTAGCCCCCTTTCAGCAGGACTGTATAACTCTAGCAGAAAAATTAAATAGAATTTTTCTATTAAGTAGGATAACCTGGCCTGGGGTATTCTTCTTGGAATCCAAATTTCTGTGCACTTTGACTATGGAGACCCATATCTATGATGCAGAATTAAATGCAGCTCCAAATCCTTTGGAATGAAAACTAACTGAAAATGATATTTTGGGAGCCATTTGAATCCCAGACATAAGGTGCTTGTTCTATAGACACATATTCAGGCAAAATCAAAAACACACAACACAAGTGGGGGCTGAATTACAATTAAAATATTCAGTCTCTTCTCTGGAACCTGAGGCTATCCAACTGCGTGGTAGCCCTAAACCTCCAGTGGCATCTGTCCATCTCCATTGTAAATGCTGGAGCTAACCAGGAAACTTTCAGAGAGAAGTTGGACCAATAAAATCAAAGTATACTGTAAATGAGATGCAATTATCCATATGTTTAATTTCTAACCATTCTAGGATGAAATCATTATATAAAGACACTTCTAAAGAGGGAACGAGACTTAGCACATGAGACTTACTTTGTACTGATCAATTCAGTCTTGTTTCCTAGGTTTTCCTTAGATTCTTCCAAATCTATTCCTTCACTAGTTTTTTGTTAACTGTGTATATTTCCTCAAAGTGTAACTAACTGTTGGTCTGGTTTCAAAGACGGTCAAAATTTATTAAACTAAATCTATTCTGAATATTTAAATATCCATACATAGATAACCAAATATTAAGAACATTACTGAAAGCCTTGCCGCTGGGCTGGAACGGAAAATACGACAATCCATTTTTTGATCTGCACTTCAAGAAAGTGTACAGTTTGGAAGCATATAGCTGTGCTTCAAAATATGCCTTTGCTCGAACTGTAAATAAGCTGAATCATGCATATCTTAAGAAGGACTTACAGATCGTGAACTTTGACTCTACTTACATTAATGATGATTCTATTTGGTCCTCCAACAACAAGGATTGCTTGGTCCTTATGAGAATATGCTTTTATGCTTTCAATTTGGTGTGCTTGTCCCTGTGTCCCCTGCCACTTTGAAGATGTATGCCATGCTCCTTCATCAGTTTCCTATGAAAATGATTCTCCAAATAAATATTGATAGTCATGGGAAAAAAAAAAAAAAAAAAGAACATTACTGAGGTAAACTTAAAATAGCATTACTCTAGAGATAATCCTAGTCTCTTAAATAAACGTTATTTTCATTAATTTTGTCAAATTAAGTATGGTGTCACATCTCAGGACTTAAAAGGAGTCTTTATAACAAATTGTGCCCATTTCTGGGACCCTCAAATAATTTGATTAATTAAAAAGGCACTACAAGTCTTTTAATTACTGGTATAACATTATCAGAATTTGAGTAGAAGGTGCTAACTTGCTACTAAAAATTCTTCTCCTTCTTTAGATCCTGCCTAAAAAGTTGAATGTCTGTCAAAAAGTTAGATTTTCACTTACAACACATAGTGTAGATTTGCAAATGCCAGATTATAGGTTTACCTCAATCCTCCCAGTATCCATGTTCCTAAAACTATGCATTTACATCAGTGTTTTATCCATGGATTGGACATAATATAAGACAGATTTCTACTGAAAATAATTCTACATCTTGTTTAAAGTAAAAATTTAATTCAAGTATTTTGTTTGTCACAAAATTTTCGTCTGTCCTTTAAGTGAATGAGCATTGGCTATTCCATGACGATTGTACAGTGGAAAGATTCTGTGACTCCCCTGACGGTGTCATGATCTGTGGCAGTCACGATGGAAGAGAAGTGTATGCAGTGACCCATGACCTCACTCCCACTGAAGGCTGGATTATGCAATTCAAGGTGAAAATGTTATATAGTTTATACATTATCTAAATAACTATACCTTAGCAATATAAGAAATGAAAAAAATCATTGAGGCAAAGACTCTAATATTGACTTAATATATACTTTGAAAAGTAAAACTTAATGTTAAGGTAATATGATACAGCTCAACTATATATTAGTTGAGGCTGAAAAGTATTTCCTTTCTCAACCATTTCAAGGTAAAACATTCATGAGAGCAAATGTTTCCATTCAGGTCCGAATACTGGTCTAATTGGTCTAAATACTGATTGGTTATTAAATATTGATAATTAAAAAAGATTCTGATTCCAATTCCCTGAGTTAGTTTCCCAAGTTAAATCATTATGCAATTGAGGCAAATTTTCTCTTTAAAAGGAGATTAAGCTATAATGGCTATATCTACTTTTGCACAAGAATATTTTGAGGTTTATGGAAAAAGAAAATTATAGAAAAAAATCATTAGAATTAATGCCAATTTAGACATAATTAACTTCAATATTTTGGCCAAGATTCTGTCAAACAATTTATTCTGTCTACCTAAATCCCACTGTATTAGCGACAAATGTCGCATATGGCCATCTCCATCAACAAAGGGTACTGTGGCCTATTGAAAATACCATCTGTTATCACTTCATTGAATTTCAGTTGTAGTTGAAAGTGATTTATTGAGAGTCATAAATTGTACTACAAAATAGCAAAATTGGTAAAGCTGTTAGCAATCCTTCTTGGTCAAACATTCTGCCAAAAAGAAGTGCCAGACCATTAACACAACATACAACAATTTGTAAGAATGGGTCCAGGCTCTCCAAGGCAACTAGCCAACCATGGCAGACACACAGGTTTCAGCTTCTCTCCAAACCCCCTGCACAATGTGTTTGGCACTTTCTATAATCTATCACCTTGGGCAACCATCTCAACTCTCCCTGTCTGTGAGCAGAACAAACAGTGAACCTGAAAATACAGAATGGTTGTGGTGCAGTGTTTATCAAGTAATCAGTGACTTTTATGCTGCTGAAGTCCGCAGAGAAGAAATATGTAATATGATTTTAATACCTTGACAATCTTTTCTTTATTAGATCTCTGTTGGATGTAAAGCATCTGAAAAAATTGCCCAGAATCAAATTCATGTGCAGTATTCTACTGACTTTGGAGTGAGCTGGAATTATCTGGTCCCTCAGTGCTTACCTGCTGACCCAAAATGCTCTGGAGGTGTTTCTCAGCCATCTGTATTCTTTCCAACAAAAGGGTGGAAAAGGACCACTTACCCACTTCCTGAAAGCTTAGTGGGAAAGTAAGTAGAAAAGTAAAATAAAGCTTGGTTCTGAGCAGTCAGGAGTAGATTAGGAACACTGTTGTCAAGGATGAAATTATGTGTAATTGTGGGTAAAGTGCTTACTGCCTCCCAAACTCTAAAGGTTCTCTAATTGGTGACCTCATGGTAAGCTAACTTCAGGAGACCTCATTTTGTAATTCTCATACCTGGCAAGAAAGGCCTTGACACACCTTTCCATCTTGCATAACTCAATGTTTCAAATGAGGACAGAACAATAGTGATGGTCTTGGAGCCAAAAGAAAAGGTGTACACCACCTGATTAGCTTTATAGGCTGAGGTTCACCATGAATCATACACTTTTCACATTACTGCCTTATCAATCCATGATATACAGAGCCATGAGCAAGTCCTAATTCATTATGCTATTTTACAAGTGTGGCTTATAGATTTTATTTTTCTATTATGAAAACATTAAGTCCTACACCTGTTAAGAAAAGTAATTAGTCTTGAGCAATGATGAAGCAAGGTGATTAAACCATTCTCTGGAAAGTCTGTGGATGTGTTCAGGCAATTCCAAAAGATAAAGACTTCCCTTCTGTGAAATTTAGGAAAAAAGAAACATTAAATAAAAGGGCAGGTGCACCTGGACTGTATTAAGCATATAGTCTGGCTAAATGAAGAACCTTCTTGTAAAGCAGAATATGATATAAGCCAAAATATGCTGAGCCTTTGACTAAGGTGCTTAGTCAAAGATACCATTTACTACATGACCACTTACAGTTTTCAGGAATTCATTTAAAGGGTTTATTCAATTAACATACTAGGAGACTAAGTCAGCATTCTTCCAACTGCAGGTAACAGAAAAACCAACTCAAACTAGCTCAAATAAAATGAAATTGATGATATCTGTGATGAAAATTCCAAAGATAAGTAGACTATAGGATTGGTTGATTCATGGGCTAAACAATGTCTTCAAGGATATTGTTCTTTCTTTCTCTCTTGCTCTCAGTCTTTGCTCTGCTGTCCGCAGCAATGGTGGCACACCCAGCCTTAAAGCTGGCTGCCCCCATGAGCAAAACAGAGCTACTGAAAAAAACTGAACAGAATGCTTCTGTACCCATGTCATATGGAAGAGAAATGGAGTGACTTTTTTTTCAAAGAGAGCCAGAGCAAGAATCTCATTGGGCCAGATTAGCTCAAGAATGCCCATTCCCGCCCTGGAATTGTTCCGCATGATTTTGCATTGACAGATACAGGCCATTATACATTTTGTCAAAACCTATATAATTGTATGGTGCAAAGTGTGAACCATAATGTAAACGCTTGAACATGGTTAGTAGCAATGCTTCAATATTTGTTCGTCAGTTGTAACAAATGTACCATACTCGTGTAAGATTTTATTAATAGGGGAAAATGTGGGAGGGGGAAGGGTGCGATTTTGGGAATCCCTTATATTTTCGATGTAACTTTTCTGTAACCTAAAACTTCTTTAAAAATAAAGTTTAAAAAAAAAAAGAATGCCCATTCCCAAGCCAGTCAATGGTTAGTGGAGTTATATTATGATAATTATATTGCATGAATCATCTGAAATCAAATGGATATTGAGGTGCCACCACAACATCCACCGTAGACTCAGTGCTCCCCTCCCACTCTCATCTATAATGAGGTATAATTTACGTACAGTAAATGCACAGATCTTAACCATTCAGCACAATGAGTTCTTACCACTGCGTAACAAGATATAGAACCTTTACATTACTCCCAGGAAGTTCTCTCATGCACTGGCTTCTTTACAGCAAAATAGTGTGGCGCATTTTAATATAAGGTTGATTGTGAGGCTTGTTTTTTCTTTGCCAGAACACAGAGAACAATGAAATTTGTTCACAAATTGTAATTGTCACAGAATATAACCCTCCCCAAATTGTTTTCTAATTAGCATAGTCACTTTGAGAATATTGATTATCTTCAGTTGGTTATATGCAGAAATCGCTGTTCCCCCAGCCACCTGAGGACTGCACATATCTATGTCCTGTCAAAGGGCTCAGTTTTCACCGCCATACAGCCTCAGAAATGCAATTAATGAATCCAAATTATGTCACAATCAGTGGACTCTGGTTCATAAGAAACCTGTTTTATGGTACTTACAGGGTTGTGTTTTTAAATATTCCCATTGCTTAAAATAGAGATTCCAGTGTATTTTCATTTTGTTTTTCACGTTTGCTCAGATACAATAAAATAGAACCAAAACCAGCGTTAAAATTCCATGGCTAGACATAGAATGGCGGTTGGAAAGCATTTTTATTGACCCATTTTGTCCTGTAAGAGTGTCTTAAATGGACCTGAATAAGGTTAACTTTTGCTTTTCATCCTTTTCTTTTGTGCTGCCAATAGTCCAGTAAGGTTTAGGTTCTATCAGAAGTACTCAGACATGCAGTGGGCAATTGATAATTTCTACCTGGGCCCTGGATGCTTGGACAACTGCAGGGGCCATGGAGACTGCTTAAATGAACAGTGCATCTGCGACCCGGGATACTCTGGCCCAAACTGCTACTTGACTCACACTCTGAAGGTAAGGTAAATGCTGGGAGCACTTGCTTGCATTGCAGGCCATGCCTTAAGAATCAAGTTATGTGTGAGACTGAAAATCTCTAACAACATCCTTTAGGGTCCTCAGCAAATGAATTATTTGGATGGAAATTATTAGAAAATATGGCTTAGGTTTCTTATATACAAGAATATTAGGAATAAGTTCTAGTAAATTTATCTACATCACAAAATAAACTAGACTGTATAGATTAAAGAAGATAAATAGTCTGGGTTTTTTTTAACATCTTAAAGTCAATCAGTATTAAGTTTTCTTCACTTTTTCAATAGATGCACTGTTTGAAGGAGGTCACTGTGTTGTTATGAAATAAATTGAATAATATATAGCTACATTATCACAAAAGACCAAATTTTCAAAAAGGCTCAAATAATACCTGAATTTCTATTCAGAAAATTCTGTGTTCTAATTCTCTAACTGCTGAAATGTGGTTGTATTAAGAGTAGAGAGCTCATTCTTGGAAGCTTTGGTGTTATATTATTATTTAATAAGCAGTGCAAATTCAGTTGTGTAACACAGTTGCTACTCATTCTATTTCTGAAAATAAACATAGTACATTCATCATCATCATAACAGAAAAATAATTAAACCAAAAATCTCAAATGATTGAAATCCATCATAGGAGAGGCAAATCATTCAAGCAAAGTCTGTTCTGTCATTTTTGTTTTCTACAATACTTAACAGCTTTGGCATTTATAAATTAAAAATTGAGGCAGTGCTTACTTGTATCTGAAGATGTTACTCCATTTGTTATCAAATGAGATTATCACATGACAAGCCTAGCTTTGTAATGCCACCGGTATTGAATCAACTAAAAAATAATTCTAGTTTCTTTCATAAATACTAAAATTCATTAGCATTCCCAAGATGGATAAAAAATGTACAAATCTGTATTATGAACTCTTATTCAGATATTTATAGTGAAAATTTATATAATTAACCATGCATTCCTTCTGACTCATGTTCTCACACAGAAACCTCCATTTTTAAAATGGTAATTATTTACTAACCATCAGTCAGGTAAGGTAAGACTGGCACATGACTGCATAGTCTTAACTTTAGAATTGATTATGTTCTAAGTTTGGAGAAAAGAGGGTTTATTTAAATAATTTTAACTACTATGATAAGGTAGCAGCTAAACAATTCTCCAAAAGAAGTTGAAAGTATACTTAAACTTACACAAATCCATAGACAGTTACTAAATATAATTTTAACTACTATAATAAGGTAGCAACTAAACTCTCCTAAAAAAGTTGAAAATATGGTAAACATACACAAATCCATAGACAGTTACTAAAATTACCACTATGAAAAGTTATTTTCAATGTCATTGACATTGTTTTCGTGATATATTCTCATTGTTTAAAAACAAAAACAGTGTTTTGATCCAGGGTTTTCAGCATTAAAAAAAAAAATCAAACAAACAAACAAACTTTTGGGCCTAAACCCAAGGTAAAATTATACTATGGACAAAATGAATAGAAAATTAGAATTATCCTCAATAGGGGGGTGATTTTAGGTCTTTTTCAAATTCAAGAACCTGACTATGATAGGAGGGAAGGACATAATTTTATATAAAATGCAGCCATAATGAACTTTAATATTTCATGTATCTACTATCTTTGGGAAATAGACTATTTCTTATTGTTGATCATTGTTACTTAGGATAAACTGCAGACCCAGTGAAAAGATTTTATCTTAGACTTTGTGTTCTTCTGCCCCATCATGCTGCAAGATGCCTTGATAAGTATGTGAGAAGCATCTTTGACTCCAGACAGGAAGATGAGATCTCAGAGCTCCCTGAATAACCATATAGACCTTAAAGGATCACTGTGCTAGAAGCTGATAAGTCCTGATGGCCTAAAACAGCAGTCTCCAAAGGGAGGGCCACACACTCCAAGAAGGACAAGAAAAATCCACTTGGGGAAATATAAAACCTTAGAACTTCTGTTCATATTTTATCTCTGGAGCAGATGTAGCTCAGTGGTTGAGTGCCTGCTTCCAATGTACGAGGTCCTGCATTCAGTCCGCGGTACCTCCTAAAAAAAAAAAAAAAATTCCTCCTATATTTTCTCTCATTCCTTTAAAATGTCAAATTTTTGTGCCTAAATCATAATGTACATAGTAAATTACAATAGTACTTTGACATACTATAGAAATTAATATGTATTTGGGAGTACATGCTTCAATAACTTTTTACAAACAGGAATGTTACTCTAGTAAGCTTTATAACTGTTTTATTTTAAGATTTCTTGCTGAATGTTAAGTCAAGTTACTAAACATTATTTAAGCAATTTAAATAATCTTGAAAATACAATAGAAAAGAGCAGTGCAGAGATATCCTGTTGTTTTTTGATATGTGAGGAAAAACATTTGGAATGAGCTCCATTTTTTTTAAATCTAGGATGTGACTCTATTTTATCTTAAATATACCATAGTTAGGATCTGAATTGTTCTTTTCACCATGTCCCATTTATTTTTTCCAGACTTTTCTGAAGGAACGCTTTGACAGTGAAGAAATCAAGCCTGACTTATGGATGTCCTTAGAGGGGGGAAGTACTTGTACTGAGTGTGGGATTCTTGCCGAGGACACTGCACTCTATTTTGGGGGCTCCACTGTGAGACAAGCGATCACGCAAGATTTGGATCTCAGGGGTGCAAAGTAAGTCAATTTTTTGGAATTTTCATCCCAGCATAGCAAAGTGGCCCCAAAGCAAGGCACATCTGTGAAAGAAGTTGTTGTCCAAGACTTCAGTAGAGTATTTGTTCTAGACAGAGGCCTGCTAATTAACCATTCTACTTATCCAAATACGTGCTTGCATTCAGATTCCTGCAATACTGGGGGCGGATCGGTAGTGAGAACAACATGACCTCTTGCCATCGGCCCATCTGCCGGAAGGAAGGCGTGCTGTTGGACTACTCCACCAATGGAGGTGAGTGCAGGGGTGAAAGCCATGCTTTGGAGCATGTTGTGGTTTCCTAGGGCAGCACAACAAAGTAGCACAAGCTCAGGAGCTTAAAACAACAGAAATGTATTGTCTCACAGTCCTGGAGGCAAGGAGTCTGAAATCAAGGTGTCAATAAGGCCTCTCTCCCTCTGAAACCTGGAAGTGAGAATGCTTCCTTGCCTCTTTCCAGCTTCTGGTGATATGTAGACAGTCTGTGGCAATCCTTGGCTTGCCACTGCAGTACTTCAGTCTCTGCTTCCATCTTCACAGGGCCTTCTCCCCTCCTGTCTGTGTGTGTCTGTGTCCAAATTCTCGTCTTATAAGAACACCAGACCTAGTGGATTCGGACCCACCCTGATCCAGAGTGGGTTCATTGGAAGTAATCACATCTTCAGGGACTGTTTCCAGGGCGGCCTTCACAGGACCAGGGATTAGGACTCGAACATTTCTCTCTGAGGGACACAATTCAACCCATAACAGAAGAGATTTCCAAATTCCATCCTACACCCCTCAGAAAAGTCTCTCCAAAGCTTGGCTGACTGCGTAATATGGAAGGCAGTGTTAAGAATAAAAATAAAAAACCTCAGGGGGGCGGATGTAGCTCAAGCGTGGAGCGCCTGCTTCCCATATACAAGTTCGTGGGTTCAATCCCTGGAACCGCCTTAAAAAAGAAAAAAAGAAAAAAAAAACCCTCAAAGAGAAAGCTACAGATCTTTCATATATAACCTGTTCTGCACATATGACTTCCATGTTATGCAAAATCTACCAAAAAAAGAGAGAAATAAAATAAACCCTATTCAAGAAGAGAAAATAAAAATAAATAAAATAAATAAACCCCAAACTTTATGAATAAAGAAAATAATCTCTGTGCTTAAGAAATTTTGAATTTTGTATGGTTTTTAGTAAAAGATAATTTTTAAAACATTTTTAAAGTATTTTAAATAGTTTTGATGTGAATAAGCATAAAATAAATGCTGTAGAGAAACTAAGAAAACTTCATTGTGAAGGAAGATAGGCTAAATTAGTGAAAAGCCTTGTCATACACCACATAATAAAGTTCTCGTTTATTTCTTTGAATCTAGAAGCCTTTAGAAACTGCTTTAACCGGTATATATGATTCTCAACAACTAGCATAGAAACAGATAACCCTAAAATATTTAAGGCTATCTGTTCCTTAAGTAAACATCCCACCTACACTTTATCAATTTATAAGAGAGAACCTTCAACTCAGTCCAACTAATTCCAAATTGCAGTAGAATTATAATAGCTGCATTTTAAAGTATTAGCTAGAAGTTCTTATCTAGAAACATGCAAAACATGGGTGTAACTCATTATATATGAGAAATAATGCTTAAAGGAATCTAGAATAAAATTTTAAAAGCAGAAAATATATAATTTTCACTTTGGTGTTTTTATTTTTAACTACACTCTAAATAGATCAAAATCAATTATTGCAGTTTAATTATGAACCAAGTATTTTTAAATATCCTTTCCCACATATGATCAGCCTCATTTTTGACACAGTGTTTATAAGTGGTGAACGCCTACATTAAAGTAAGAGAAATCACCAAGAACCAGTTTCCCATTTCCTGCTTGAAGATTTCTTTAGGAAATCTGACGGTGTTCGCAGTGTGCTTCCTTCCTGCCTCCCTGCCTTTTGTTTTCCCAGATATGTTACTTTGTTGGTGTATTTGTCATTACAGGAATTACCTGGACTTTGCTTCATGAGATGGATTATCAAAAATACATATCCGTTAGACATGACTACATACTTCTCCCTGAGGATGCCCTAACCAATACAACTCGACTTCGCTGGTGGCAGCCTTTTGTGATCAGCAATGGAATTGTGGTCTCTGGGGTTGAGCGTGCTCAGTGGGCACTGGACAATATTTTGATTGGAGGAGCAGAAATCAACCCTAGTCAACTGGTAGACACTTTTGATGATGGTAAGAGAGAGGACATCAAGCCCTTTTCTTTCCTGTGAGCCCTTTGTCTGCTGTTGTCTTCAGATGAGTTACTACATGAAAAGCATTTAGGATAGTGACTAGAACATATTCACTGCTCAGCACATGGTAGCTATTATTTTGCCCACTGGTTTTATAAATCTTCAAGACTAGCTGCTTATTGAAATGTCAACTGAGAATTTAATAAATCCCATTAAAGACAAAATGTCTAGGTTTTTTTTTTTTTTTTTTTTTTTTTTTTTTTGGCATAAGGGCCAGGATTAAAACCAGGACCTCATATGTGGGAAGATGGCACTCAATCACTGAGCTGCATTGACTCCCCTGAGTTGGTTTTTTCATTTTTTTTTTGTTGTTTGTTTGTTTGTCTTTAGGAGGCACTGGGAACCGTACCCGGGACCTCCCATGTAGAAGCAGGCATTTAACCACTTGAGCCACCTCGACACCCTTAAAATGTGTTTTGAAATTTCAATAGCACAAAATAATTTCAGTTTCTTTGAGAATTTCTATAACACAGAGATACATATTGTACTGGTTTAAAAAGTGTTTCAAAGAGCACATGGTGATCCTTAATTCTGACCCTGATATTGGTTCTCCTTACCCGTTGCCCATATAGAGCACTGAATTCCCTGGCATCCTTGTGCTTAGGTGGGCCATGTAGCTAGTTCTGGCAGATAAGTTGTGGGTCAAAATAATGTGACTCTTCTGGGCCAAAGCACTAAATTGCCTCCAGAGTTCCTTCCCAATATTGAAAAGATTGTAAAGTACAATCACCATGAAGCCTGAATCCTTGAGTTCCTGAATTAATACAGAAGTATAGAAATCATAGAACACTACCCATGTTGGACATGAGTCATATGTAAGAAATAAACTCTTCTTGCATTAAGCTACTGAAGGAAAAAAAAAAAAAAAAAGGTGTTCCAAGAATTTTGTGGGAAGCGGCTGTGGCTCAATCAGTAGGGCTCCCGTTTACCATATGGGAGGCCCCGGGTTCGGCTCCTGGGGCCTCCTGGTGAAGGCAAGCCCGCCCGCATGGCGTGGTTAGCTGACCCAGCGAGCACGAGCAGCAAGGGGGGGATAAATGAATAAATAAATAAAATCTTAAAAAAAAAAAAAAAAAGAATTTTGTAATGGTGCAAGTTACCCAGACTAGCAACTACATTTAAAAGTTGGATGATCATTATACTATCATTTGGTAATTTTTTCTAAATTTGTTTTACCTTCAATTTATATGTTATACCATCTTAAATCTTAAATCTCAAAGGGTAAGCAAAAGTTGGAGCATAGATGTTTAAGTAATTCAAAAATAAACCAATCAGTTTAAGAGACTAACATGCAATATTGCTTCCAATTTACCTAAACAGAAGGCACTTCCCATGAAGAAAACTGGAGTTTTTACCCTAATGCAGTAAGGACGGCAGGATTCTGTGGCAATCCATCCTTCCACCTCTACTGGCCAAATAAAAAGAAGGACAAGACTCACAATGCTCTCTCCTCCCGAGAACTCATTATACAGCCAGGATACATGATACAGTTTAAAGTAAGGGAAAGAGGCTCTTCAAAATAATATATTACATCAGCAGGGGAGGAAAATGCTTATTTTGACAACTATAAGGAAATTATCAGTTTCATGCAAAGAGACTTGATCTTATGAATAAAAGAAGTAATCTTTTGCAAAGGCCTTTGTTCAAGTATGATTAGATAAAATCTACAGATATGTTGGGACATAGCAAGAAATGAAACTAACTGTATTAGATATCATATGTCATCTTGAGTTCAGTTTCCCAAATCTTGTAAATAGAAGGCTCAAATAGGTCCCTCTGCCTACTTCTAGTACCCCATAACTCGCTCTCTTTTCTTACATTGCACAGTTCTCTCTCTCTCTTTTTCTTTCTCTCTCTCTCTCTCTTTCTAGTATAAGCATTGAAATAGGAGTTGTTGATTAAATAGATGATTAGGACTTAGATTTGAATCCCCAAATTTTTATAGCATTTACGCATTATTGATTACTCAAGCATTTAATTGCATATTATATGGAAAGCTTTTATTCATATAGAAATGGAGAATCCCCTACAAATGAATATTAGTTAATTTTAAAATATTATTTTTTAATATAGAAACTTGATAGTAATATCAAGGAAGTTAAGAAAGCAATTGAAAATGTTTTGAGCCAGTGATACATTAAGTTTCTTTCCATAAATTCTCCTAGCATTGCTTTCTTTTTGGCCAACTGAGCTTCCCCAAATTTATTATTAATGTGTGATACTAATTAAGTAAGTAGAAACAATGCTTTTTTAAACTTTAGTTTTCATCTCCAGGAAAAACTGCATGTCTTTAACAGAACTCAGTAGAGTATACATTCTTGGTGTCTGAGTAGGCTGCTCTGTAAAAGCTTCTCTGAATATCTCTTGATTACCTAACAGAGTCATAGTGGAGAGCCATGAGGTTTCTAAGTAAGAGATTAGATATCATTTCATCTAACCTGATCCATATTGTTTGATTGTTTTAGATTGTGGTGGGTTGTGAAGCCACTTCTTGTGGTGACCTTCATTCTGTAATGTTGGAGTACACTAAGGACGCAAGGTCAGTGAAATTGTCTTTTATACTTCATTAAAATGTGAATACACAATTCAAATGGTTGTTTTTTAAGGCAACTGCCTACAGAAGAATAACTTTGTGTATGAAAAGCAATAGTTCATATGTGTTTGTCATATACAAATTTCATTTGTATTAAAGGTACACATATGTTTTCTTTTCACAATTGTCCTGCAAACCAAGAAAAAGCAATTTGCATACTAGACTGCAGTCAACAAACTTTATATTTTAACATAAGTAAGATGCTACATTGTCTTCAAGGTAGAACTTTCTGTTTTCATGTGCTAATGGAAATTTAAGTCAATGAAATATCTGAGTATGCTTTAGCCACAGTCACATCTCCCAAAGCATAACTGTCAGCACTGAATAAAAGTCATACTAATAAGTGGTTATCCCTTATTAGTATGTTGACAGCTCTATCTCCCACCACCACTTACAAAAATGAATTATGTTGAGTTAAGTTTGGGTAGATAGAGAATTTTGTCAATTGACTCCACATATATTTCTTGTAAAAATAGCACTATCATGCATGCTATTTTTTTATACTATTGTCAGTGACTATATCAGTGTACTTTTTAAAGAATCAGTATATTTCTTGCATGATCTTATTTTCAATTTTATTTTTAATGGTCTGTAACTATAAATATGTTAGTTAATTAAATAGCTTAAACCACAAACCACAGCACTAGCTTGACTTTAGACAGGTCATATGTTTCTTATAAGAATTGTCTAAAGTAAGTTCTTTGGTTTCTGCAGGTCCGATTCCTGGCAGCTCGTGCAGACCCAATGCCTTCCTTCCTCTTCAAACAGCATTGGCTGCTCCCCCTTCCAGTTCCATGAAGCCACCATCTATAATGCTGTCAACAGCTCAAGCTGGAAGAGAATCACCATTCAGCTGCCTGACCATGTCTCCTCCAGGTAGGTTGCATGATAAGGTACACTGTGTGGGATTGTCTGACATCTCTATAGAACTCGTGCAGGGAGCTGGAAACAACTGATACAGTGAGGCCGAAATGACAATTGCATGTTTCAGGAAGAACTAGGAAGAAATAGGAGCTTGTTTGTAAATGATTCATAGAATCACAATTTTTTTTTTTACTAAATACCTCAGCACATGCCAAACTCAATCAGAGGCTTTGAATCACAGACCCCAAAGACCTGGAATTTGCACCCTTCTTTTTTCAACTGTTGTCCCAGTGATCTGCCCTCACAAAGGCAGCACTTCTCAAACCAGATGCAAGTTCTCTCTGGGGTGTGCAGGGCTGTGTCAAGTTGTACAAAAGCACAGGTAACCTTGATGGAATGTTGTCCTCCTTGAGCAACATTCACTTAACTCAAAGATTTAGAAAATAGGAATGGACATAAATTTATTATGGAATAGAATGGGAAATTCACGTAAAATTCTCAGGGAATGCACAAGCTTTCAGAGAGGCATTTGGGGATATAGTCCCAGAGTCTGAGAGGTGTGAGTCCACTCCCTCTACCATTGAGGGTGGTTCAGGGGGAAGCCTGGAAGCCCTTTTCTCAGAAATAGTCTCCAGAGAGAGGCTGGACACAGCTGTGAGAAATAACAGCCTGCTGAATCTTCTCTGGTTTCTGTGGGACTTTCAGTGCGACACAGTTCCGCTGGATCCAGAAAGGGGAAGAAATTGAGAAGCAAAGCTGGGCAATTGACCACGTGTACATCGGAGAGGCTTGCCCGAAACTCTGCAGTGGGCGCGGATACTGCACCACTGGCGCCGTCTGCATCTGTGATGAAAGTTTCCAAGGTTTGTATCCCAGACTGTCATTTTTTGACACAGGAGACTCAGGTTCTCCTCATCCCAACATTTATACAAAAGTCCACTAGGAAATGGATAGGGACTCCAGCCCCAGGGATGTGGTATAAATAAAGCACTCCTTAATCACAGAATTATTTGCCATAGGAATGAAAGTTATCATGGGTAGCAGTCAAGGGTAGTTTTATGCTATGTTCCTGAATGTCCCCTCTAGTACGTCCCATGCAGCATAGTCTGTAGTACCTCACGTTCCCTGCCTTCCACCTAACTCCCTGCCTCCATCCCACCCCAATACTTGACTTCCATTTCTGGACTTCTCTCCTTCCTGGCCTGGCGATACCCTGCGATACCTTGTCAATATTCCTTTTCCCTCAGCCATTCTTAGCAACAGCTGCCCCTGTCCTTCCAAGATGTTGCTGGCAACTCAAGATGGTCCATTCCCAAGTCACTCTGTTGCACTGAGAAGCCTTCGAAGAAATACATTTTTCCAGCTTGAGTTTCTATATATTTGTACAGGGTGTCTACCCACCTCCTTATATCAGAAGAAACTGCCGACTGTCTATTAGAAGGCCTGCAGCCTTGCTTTCCTTTGATCCAATGTTCCTAACAGGTTTCAGGCTCACTTATTCCAAAGCTGACTTTACGTAATTACCATTATATCTCAGGCATAATACTCAGCATATAACAATGCTCAATAAATGTTTTTTCAGTGAATCCTTACATTGTCTTGAGGTTTACTGTTTACATAGTATCCACCAATTTATTTATCAGAGCCATGTATCAGAGCCACTTAGGACATCCCCATAAATTAGCTATGGTAAATATTATGAGTCCCATTTTTCAGGAGAAGAAACTGAGTCTCAGGTTAAGTGGCTTGTATAAGGTCACGTGGCTAGTAAGTGTCAGAAAGAAGACCAGTACTCGGGGTCTTCTTTCCAGTCAGCTACCGTATCTCTCATAGCTGAGAGGTTTATCCAAAGAGTATCAGAATTATATAACATCCTCCAAGTGTCCAATGTAAAAATCCATATATTTGAATTCTGGAGTACAGTCTATTTAGATTTATTGGTTGATACTAGTTCCTCACTTCCAAATGAAATTGATGTGATTGATGCAGACTGCTCCAACTCTCTGATATCAGAAACTACTTAGCTGTCTTCTTTCTCCCTTGGCATCCTCATTACTGCTCAGACCAACTGGGTCTGTCTTTGTACTAGCTAGCAAATTTGAACTTTTGGCAAGTGAAATAGATGACTGGAGTTTTCTGTCTGCCCTGATCTAACCAGAACTACAGCCTTTTGATTGTAAACTATTGCAGACATTTTGAAAAGATGTATTACACAAATCAAGGGAAAATGCAAGCACATGCATTTTACTAACATAGCATCTTACTTAAATGCGCATATTTCAGTTGTCTCTGAGAGACGCTTCCAGTTTTTCACTATTCACCTATTTATCCTAGCCTCATTATCGTATATGTGATATGAGCTAAGTACTGTCAAGGTGCTGGGGACCAAGTAATAAATAGGATACCGTTTAATCAATTATGAAGTTGGAAGGAGGACAAAGAATATGATCTACTTTCCCCCAATTAAAAAAAAAGAAAGAACAACTAAAGAGAAGATGGCAAGTAAATGTAATACAATATCTTGGCTGGGATCTAGCAAGAGAGGAGAAAAGGCTCAGAGGGACATTATTGGGACATATGAAAAACTTGAAATACAGACTGTAGGCTTTATATCAGTGCTAAATTTCCTGAACTCAATAACTGCACTTTAGGTGGTTACGTAAGTGAATATCCCTATTCTTAGAAAATGTGCATGGCAGCATTAAGTGTTCAAGGAGCATGATGTATACAATCTACACTCAAATGTTCAGAAAATGGATTGATAAGAAAGTAGACAGAGATGAGAGATAGATTGTTGGATAGACAACTAGAATGATATGGCAAATGTGGCAAAATGTTAAATTTGGCAGACCTGGATATCTGGGGGAGTACAGGTATGTTGGAGTTCTCTGAATGGGGCTTGTATTATTTTTGTAGCTGTACTGTAAATTTGAAAGTGTTTCAAAATAAAAAGTTAAAAAAGAAACATGACTTACCTTATCTTCTACTACAAAATTGTGCTAGGACAAGAGAAATTAGGTTTGCCTCTCATGCCAGGGTGAGTGCTCCCTACTGAAAGCCATCACTGATAACAGGCCCAGCCAGCTGCAGTGTTCAGACAGCAGATTTACATGAGCACCTCCATATTTGAGTAAACTTTGACTCAAAGGTAGTGGGTTTTTTTTCTTAGCAAGGTGTCATTAATTGCCAAAATAAAATACATATTTATTCTTGAGAATCTGCCTCTGCTTTGTCTTTTGCCAGTCTTACAGTAACAACTACGGATGAAATCTGAAATTGAATTCTGCTTCATCTTTGATGATTCTGCTTGTTCCAACTGATTTTTGTGATTATTTCTTTCCCTCCAGGTGATGATTGCTCTATTTTCAGTCATGATCTTCCCACCTATATTAAAGATAATTTTGAGTCAGCAAGAGTCACCGAGGCAAACTGGGAGACCATTCAAGGAGGAGTTATAGGAAGTGGCTGTGGGCAGCTGGCACCCTATGCCCATGGAGACTCACTCTATTTTAATGGCTGTCAGATAAGACAAGCTGCCACCAAACCACTGGATCTCACTCGAGCAAGGTAACAAAACCCCTGTGTTCTGATCCAGACATAGAATCTATCACCAGCCTGGTTCTTCCACCTGTCAGTTAGATGTGATTATGAACTTCATGGCAAAAATGTTACTAAGCAGTGAAAAACTAAACATCATTTGTATTGGGTACAAGAAGCACTATATGTTTTAACAAATCAGAAATTTAAAATTTATACTTTTGACTTCTGGGAAGATGGCAGACTAGTAAGACATGGGAATCTCTTCTCAGAAAAATAGAGGACAGGCTGAAACAGCCCTGAAAAAGATCTTCTAGGGTTTAGGACAGCAGGTGAAGCCTGCACACCACCCAGAGGAGAGAGGGACAAAAGAGGGAAATCGTGATGACAGAACCGTGAGTCGGAACCAGCAGCGACTGCTGTTGCCGGCACCCTTCCCCCACACTAAGACTCTTTAGAATTCTCGGGCCTCTGGGCCTGCGACTACAGACAAAGGGGGCTCCAGGGATCTACCACCCCAGGAAAGGGGCGAGAGAGGAACACAGCCTAAGGCTAACTCAGCTTCTGACCCACAAATTTGGTCTGCTGTGCCCCACAAGCCCTTCCAGGCCAGGTGAGACCACACAGTGGTTTGTGCTGGGAGCCTCCAAAGGACTGGAGAAATCCAACCCAGGCAATCTCCCTCTTTTCTAGCTTGGAGTAATTGTTGAGGATTCCATAGGAAAGGGGAGAGAGAGGGACACGGCCTAAGGCTAACTCGGCTTTTGACTCACAAATTTGGTCTGCTATGTCCCAAGAGCCCTTCCAGGCTGGGTGGGGCTGTGCCATTGTTTGCCTTGGAGCCTGCAAGGGGCTAAAGATATACAAACCTCCCAATCTCCTTCTGTACTAACAGGGACTGATTGTTGAGGACTCAGAGGGGAATGGAAATATTTCCTAGCCTGGAAAAGGGAGGGGGCTGCCAGAGAAGACTGGAGAACTGTCTCAGAGAAAGTTTGAATTACAAGGCTCCTAGCCTCCAGACAGGAAGCTCTATCACATTGATTTGGTTGGTGTTGCAACAAATACACTCTGACCAGGCATTGAATTGAGAGCTGCCAAAAAGTGCCATCTCCTGACAGACCAAGGAAGCATACACAAGAAAATTAAAAATAAGTAGAAGAGGCTTTTTCTGGCGTCTATAGCCTCCCTGCCCAAGGCCCTAGGAAGCAACTCTACAACCAATTACTGGGTCCAGTGCCCACTTTTGAGCAACCAGCAGGACAATCCTAACAATCCAGGTCGAGCCAAAAATCAAAGAGTTGTGTACACTTACAACCTCCTGCCACTAAATCCCTACAAAAGAGAAAGAAATTGAGCATCAGAGTAAACTACATCCTAACCAGATGCCTAAATACCAGCAAAAAATTATAAGCCATACTAAGAAAATAGAAGACATGGCCCAAGAAAAGGAATACATCAAAGTCCCAGAAGAGGTGCAGAATTTGAGAGAACTAATCAGTGAGATGGGCACAAATTTCCAAAATCAAATTAATGACTTGAAAGACAATATAGTTGAAGAGATAAATGACATCAAGAAGACATTGAGCGAACACAAAGAAGAATTTGAAATCCTGAACAGAAAAGTAACAGACCTCATGGGAATGAAAGACACAATACCTGAGATCAAAAACACATTGGAGGCATACAACAGCAGACTCGAAATGATAGAAGAATAAGTGACAGAAGAGCTAAAATTGAAGAGAGAAAAGAAAAGAGAGAGAAAAGAATGGAAAAAATTGAGCAGGGGCTCAGAGAGTTGAATGACAACAAAAAACGTGCCATACGTGTCATGGGAGTTCCAGAAGGAGAAGAGAAGGGAAAAGGGGCAGAAAGAGTATTTGAGGAAATAACAGCTGAAAATTTCCCAACTCTCACAAAAGAAATGAACTTACATGTCCAAGCAGCACACCATACCCCAATCAGAATAAATCCAAATATACTTAGGCCAAGACACATACTACTCAGAATGTCAAATGTCAAAGATAAAGAGAAAATTCTCACAGCAGCAAGAGAGAAACAAACAATCACGTACAAGGGTCGTCCATTAAGACTTAGCACAGATTTCCCTTCAACCATGGAGACGAGAAGACAGTGGTATGATACAATTAGGAAACTGAAAGAGAAAAACTGCCAGTTGAGAGTTCTTTATCCAGCAAAACTGTCCTTCAGATATGAAGGTGAGTATAAAATATTCACAAACAAACAGAAACTAAGAGATCCTTTCAAAAAAGAATCCACCTTTGCAGGAAATATTAAAGGAAGCATTAGAACCTGAAAGAAAAAGACAGGAGAGAGAGGCTTGGAGGAGAGTATAGAAGAAAGAATAGCAGAAAGGATAACCAAAAGAATAAAAAGACAGACAAAAACAAGATGACATATGAAAACCAAAGAATACAATGGAGGAAGTAAATAGTGCATTTACAGTAATATCATTGAATGTGAACGGATTAAACTCCCCAATCAAAAGATACAGGCTGATAGAATGGATAAAAAAACATGAGCCATCCATATGCTGCTTACAAAAAACTCACCTTAGACCCAGGGATACAAACCGGCTGAAAGTGAAGGGGTGGAAAAAGATACTCTACGCAAATAGTAACCAGAAAAGAGCAGGGGTAGCTATACTAATATCAGACAAAACAGACTTTAAATGCAAAAAAAGTTATAAGAGATACAGAAGGCCAATATATGTTAATAAAAGGGACGATCCACCAGGAAGATATAACAGTCATAAATATCTACGCACCTAACCAGGGTGCCCCAAAATATATGAGACAAACTCTGGCAAAACTGAAGGGAGAAATAGTCATTTCTACAATAATCGTTGGAGACTTCAACACCCCAGTCACATCATTAGATAGAACTAGACGGAACATCAACAAGGAAACAGAGAACTTGAACAATATGATAAACAAGTTAGACTTAACAGATATATACAGAACACTTCATCCAAACTCAGTGGGTTATACATTCTTCTCAAGTGCCCATGGATCTTTCTCCAGGATAGACCACATGTTAGGTCACAATGCAGCTCTCAATAAATACAAAAAGACTGAAATTATACAAAGCACCTTCTCAGATCATAAAGGAATGAAACTAGAAATCAGTAATAGAAAGGAAAAAAGTAAATTCGCAAATGTGTGGAGACTGAACAACACACTCCTAAATAATCGGTGAGTCAAAGAAGAAATTGCAACTGAAATCAGTAAATATATTGAGACAAATGAAAACAAGAACACAACGTATCAAAACTTATGGGCTACAGCGAAGGCAGTGTTGAGAGGGAAAGGCCCTAAATGCCTTTATTAAAAAAAAACAAGAAAGGGCTAAACTCAAAGATTTAACTGAACAACCAGCAAAACTAGAAAAAGAACAGCAAACCAATCCCAAAACAAGCAGAGAGAAAAAAAGAAAGATTAGAGCAGAAATAAATGAAAATGAGAACAGATAAACAATAGAGAAAATCAACAAAACCAAAAGCTGGTTCTTTGAGAAGATCAATAAAATTGACAAACCCCTAGCTAAACTAACAAAGAGAAAAAGAGAGAAAATGCAAATAAATACAATCAGAAATGAAAGGGGGGAAGTTACAAATAAACCCACAGAAATAAAAAGAATCCTAAGAGGATATTATGAGAAAGTATATGCCAACAAACTAGACAACCTAGATGAAATAGACAAATTTCTAGACACGCACAACCAACCTACACTGACACTACAAGAAATACAAGAACTTAACAAACCAATCACATTTAAGGAGATTGAATCTGTCATCAAAAATCTCCCAGCAAAGAAAAGTCCAGGACCAGATGGCTTCACAGGTGAATTCTACCAAGCATTTTGAAAAGAATTAACACCAATCCTGTTTAAACTCTTCCAAAAATTTGAAGAGGAGGGAAAATTACCCACTACATTTTATGAAGCCAACATCACCCTAATACCAAAGCCAGATAAAGATTCTACAAGAAAAGAAAATTACAGACCAATCTCCCTAATGAACATAGATGCAAAAATTCTCAACAAAATACTGCAAATCGAATCCAACAGCATATCAAAAGACTTATACATCACGACCAAGTGGGATTTATTCCTGGTATGCAAGTCTGGTTCAACATAAGAAAATCAATCAACGTAATATACCACATTAACAAATTAAAGGAAAAAGAACACACGATCATCTCAATAGATGCAGAAAAGGCATTTGACAAAATCCAGCATCATTTTTTGATAAAAACACTTCAAAAGATAGGAATAGAAGGAAAATTCCTCAATATGATAAAAGGCATATATGAAAAACCCACAGCCAATATCATACTCAATGAGGAAAAGTTGAAAGCTTTCCCTCTAAGATCGGGAACAAGACAAGGATGCCCACTGTCACCATTGTTATTCAATATTGTCCTAGAACTTCTAGCGAGGGCAATTAGACAAGAAAAAAATAAATAAATAAAGGCATCCAAATAGGAAAAGAGGAAGTAAAACTCTCACTGTTTACAGATGACATGATCCTGTACTTAGAAAATCTTGAAGTACCCATGACAAAGCTACTTGAGCTAATAAATGAGTTCAGCAAAGTGGCAGGTTACAAGATCAACATGCAAAAATCAGTAATATTTTTGTACACTAGTACTGAACAACCTGAGGAGGAAATCAGGGAGAAAATTCCATTTTCAATAGCAACAAAAAGACTCAAATACCTAGGAGTTAATTTAACCAAAGAAGTACAGGACCTATATTCAGAAAACTACAAAACAATGCTAAAATTTTTAAAAAGACCGAAACAAATGGAAAGACATTCCGTGTTCATGGATTGGAAGAATAAATATTGTGAAGTTGTCAATCTTACCCAAACTGATTTTTAGATTCAATGCAATACCAATCAAAATCCCAACAGCTTACTTTACAGAATTAGAGAAGGCAATTACCAAATTCATCTGGAAGGGTAAGTGCACCCGAATGGCCAAAAGCATTCTAAAAAAGAAGAGCGACATGGAAGGAATTTCACTGCCTGACCTTGAAACATATTACAAAGCTACAGTGGTCAAAACTGCATGGTACTGGCATAAAGATAGACACATCGATCAGTGGAATAGAATTGAGAACCCAGAAATAAATCCTCACCTATACAGTCAACTGGTTTTTGACAAACCTACCAAGTCCATGCTAACAGGCAAAAACAGTCTCTTCAACAAATGGTGTTGGGAGAACTGGGTATCTATAACCAAAAGAATGAAAGAGGACCCATATCTCACCCTCTATACAAGAATCAACTCAAAATGGATCAAAGATCTAAATATTAAATCCAGGACCATAAAACAACTAGAAGAAAATGTAGGAAAACATCTTCAAGACCTTGTAGTAGGTGGTGGTTTCTTGGACCTTACACCCAAACATGTTCAACAAAAGAAAAAATAGATAAATGTGATCTCCTCAAAATTCAACACTTTTGCACCTCACAGGACTTTGTCAGAAGGGTGAAAAGGCAGCCAACTCAACGGGAAAAAATATTTGGAAATCACATATCTGATAAGGTTTAATATCCAGGATATATAAAGAGATGTTACGACTCAACCATAAAAAGACAAACGACCCAATTTAAAAATGGGCAAAAGACTTGAATAGACATCTCTCCAAAGTAGAAATACAAATGGCAAAAAAACACATGAAGAAAAGCTCAACATCACTCATGATTTGGGAAATGCAAATCAAAACTATAATGAGATATCATTTCATACCTTTCGGAATGGCCACTATTTAAAAAACAGAACTGCAAGTGTTGGAGAGGATTTGGAGAGATAGGAACACTTATTCACTGTTGGTGGGAATGCAGAATGGTACAGCCACTGTGGAGGACTGTTTGGCAGTTCCTAAAGAAGTTGAACGTAGACTTGCCACGTGACCCAGCAATACCACTACTGGGTATATACCCAGAAGAACTGAGAGCAGTGACACAACAGACATCTGCACACCAATGTTCATAGCAACATTATTCACCATTGCCAAAAGTTGGAAACAACCCAGGTGTCCATCAACAGACGAATGGATAAGCAAACTGTGGTCTATTCACATGATGGACTATTATGCAGTTGTAAGAAGAAATGAAGTTGTAAAGCATATGACAACATGGATGAACCTGGAGGACATTATGTTGAACGAAGCAAGCCAGACACAAAAGGACAAATACTGTATGAATGTATTACTATGAACCAGATATATTATGTAACATATCGTTTGATTCAAAAAAAAATTTGAGAATTAGCACTTGGTTCATGAGAATGTAGATGTTTACTTGAAACTTTCCACTTTGGAAAATATTGGTTATGTATTTTCAGAGACAGAAAAATTAAGTTTGGTGGGGTCCTTGATATGACAAATAATGAAAACATAATAAAATTAATTCCCATATGGTAACCATGGCAATGGTTGTGGTGTCCACCTATCCCCGTTTTTTCCCACCCCTGACCAAAAAGATATACTCAACCTAGAGACAACCCCATGTTTCTCCTTGATCACATATGCAGATACAATTAGCTGCCATGCTGTACAGGTAACTTTTTTAAAATTAATTTATGCATTCACAATTTTAAATCCACCTGTGTTTGACCACCTATTGTAAATGTGACTGCCTTGTTAATCACTAGGAACCCTATGAGGGTACATTTCCTATGTTTAAAAACTAAGGCAAGGATGCCTATGAAAAGCAAAGAGGCACACTGAACAGAATCACAGGGATGGTCAGAAGCCTGCTTATCTCTACCTCCTTTTTCCCACAGCTCTACTCTTCACTCATCCCTTTCCTAAAAGAGACATGATGATTTGTCTTTGTCCAGATGCTATTCAGCTCAGAGCTATTTGTAAAAAAAAAGTAGGTAGCATAAATATTGTGACTTTATTCCTTGTTCTATGTCATTAGCTGCCTATTTGGCTCATAATCACTTTCAGAAAACAGAAAGTGTTTTAGGTGAAATACAATCACAATTATTTCCAACTTCATGAAAAAGTGTCTTTGAAAGTCAAGGTTGTTTACTTTGTGTAGAAAGCTAGCCTTCCCAGGTCAATTAACCTGTAAGTATAATTAAAAGATAATATAAATAAATTGTGTTACTAATGTGCTTTGGTCACAAGGCTGGATTCTTCTTGTTTCAGGAAACTATGGACTTTGGGAACAGAAAAATCAAAAAACTTTTAAAGTAAAACTCTTCTTGTAACACTTCCTGGCTGTTGTTTAAAGATTTATCACACCTGTGTTTTTTTTTTTTTTTTCAGCAAAATCATGTTTGTTTTGCAAATTGGGAGCACGTCGCAGACAGACAGCTGTAACAGCGACCCAAGCGGCCCCCACGCCGTGGACAAGGCCGTGCTGCTGCAGTACAGCGTCAACAATGGCATCACCTGGCACGTCATCGCCCAGCACCAGCCCAAGGACTTCACACAAGCTCAGAGAGTGTCTTACAACGTCCCCCTGTACGTAGCTGAATGGGGAGGTGTGGTCTCACCCGTGAACCCTGGGAATCCCAGGGTTTGAGCTGGAAGAAAGTGTAGAGTTGGGGCTGGGGGGCGGCGCAAAGCCAGAATTGGTGAAGTTACTGGAATAAGGCCATAAAAGTTGGTGGTGGCAGAACCAAGATGACTCCAGCTTTCCAAATGTTTTCTTTTAGGGCAAGAGACAAAAAATTAAAGCCAGGAATAATGGCAAGTGGGAAAAGACAGTAACAACTCAGTGCAAAGGCACTTTTTGCATATTTCTCTTCCTTTAATGTTTCTAGTCCTTGAGAAAATAACATTTCTTTTTTTATTTTCTGCCAGGTACACTAGTTTGAAAATTTGCTAAGGTTGGGCAATTATGTCAGTTTTGCTCATTACTGTACCCTTAACTTCTAGCACAGTGCCTGTCACACAGAAGGCACTTCCTATTTGTTGACTGAATGTGTTGCTCTCCCAAGTACTACTGGAGCCAGAGGAAGGAGGGAGAGAGATATGAAAATATGACAGGACCCATGAGTGCCCAATAAAGTTTCAGGCTGCTTAGCAGAGCCCTAAGACTTAGGCAAATATGAATTCCATGTCCAAAATTTTGTGATTTAGATTAGCCTATTATAATCTTTGTAACCCACAAATCACATCCCAGAAAGTTTTATTTCCTAATGTTTCATCTCTCTGTCCTTCTGTCTGTGGCATAGGGAGGCACGAATGAAAGGAGTTTTACTGCGCTGGTGGCAGCCACGCCACAATGGAACAGGTCATGATCAGTGGGCTTTGGACCATGTCGAGGTTGTCCTGTGAGTATCTGAAACTTATCACCCAGTGTCCATTTCAGAAAGCATGCTCCTTAATTTAGTGAGAACTGTTCATGATGGGAAGCCCCACAGGACCGCTTTGGCTGACACTCTTCAGCAACTGCAAGCTATAATAGCTCAGGTCAACAGCGAAATAACAGAGCCCTGAATATAATTTAATGTGCCTTAGAAACCTTCAATAGACAACGCTTTTCTTTAAGGATTTGACAATATCAGTTAAATTGGATAAAACAAAAGTCTCCAGATATATGGGAAACAATGTCTTATGCCAGCTCTGGGTTGCCTCATAAAATGGAATCACATCCTTTAAGAGAAAGAATCTTTACTGGTTGGTGTACAGAGTATTCTGGGCTAGTGTGCCCAGTTACAAACACTTGTCTTAGCCACAGATGCCCGAGGCCTTCTTCCACTTTGTGATGGTTGCAATGAGGAGTTGTGCTTTAGGATTCCTCCTGACCAATCCCAGCAGCTAGCAAGTTCAGGGTGCTCCCTCATTGTTTCTCCCGTATAATAAGGCTCTCGCCTAGCCGGGTTGACTGTTCCTCACAGACAGATGACTTGCTTTTTCTCCAACAATCTAGTTCCTGTAGAACTGGAATGCTTATGTCTCGACGGGTTCGGACTGATGGCTCCAAGTGGTTGGCAAGGAGAGGCGAATCTTCTCGGTAGATAGGTTCAAATGTTCATTCTGTTTACCAAAGCAAACATGAAATCAGTTCTTCTGCTGATTTCAGTCATTTTGAAAGCAAATGTAAATGATTAATTGGTAGGAAAACTACCAGATTTGTTTTCTTTTGATCATAGCCATGAACTGAATTTTTCAGTCGAGTTGGCCCTCGTCTTAGCTTTCACCGAGGCACCTGCTTGCATGGCATCCATATCAACCCCAAATCAAAGAGCAACCCAGTCCCTACACAAGCCCCCACTGTGCGCTCTGCTGCTTTTGGACAACTTGCTGGGCTCTGCCTCCACAAGACAAAGTTGAACTTTAAAGGAATGGTCCAGACTTATTTGATCTAAATATGAGGCTGATGTATTCATTCCTTAGACATCAATTTCTTCCGATTACATTCTTCCAGAAGAATAGAATACACTGAGCTCAAAATGAATGAATGTAAAGCAAGGCCATAGAGAGGTGTTCAGATAAATCAAAAAGCAATGCTGAAGCCATTTTGCCCAGGCTATTTGCCTTTTAGAGCTGCACTTCTCAATTGGATTGAACATCAGAATCACTTGGGAAGCTTTTTGGGGAAAAAAACAGTGAATGCCCCAGTGCCCAGGCCCATCCCTAGAGATTATGATTTAAATAGATCTGTGGTGGGGCCTGAGTATCAGTCTTTTATAAAATCACCTTAGGTGTTTCTAACATACAGGTTGACATGTAATTTAGAGTTTATTATCTTTTAAGTCTCTTGTCAAGAAAATTTACAGCAATGGGGCTTCCTGTGCCTGACAAAACATTACCACCTCCTATGGAAACTTCAACACTTGACAGTCCTCAAAAGAAGACAGGATGTTAAAACTTCCCTTGAGTAAACATAACAATTTTTAGCAGGTCCCACATTTGAGTAGATGTTTCCTCTCCTACCATTCAACCAAGCAATTGCAGTTATCTACATTGGTTTTCAGAGGCAAATCATCGCCATAATTCTTCTCTTGGGCTGAAAATAAAGAGCAGGTGGGATCAGAAATACAAATATATCCCCCCAGTATGAAATAACCCCTCCACCACCTGGAAACAGAACTGTGTTCTCGACTCTTCTAGTTGACCTGCTGTTTGTTTCAGAGGCTCCTGGCAGGAAGCCTCCCCATTATTTCACCTCCCTGAGGAAACCTCATGAATATTCTGGGGTCACTCCCAGAATGTCAGGTGTTGGTATAACTTTTCAAAGCAACTACCAGCATCATGACATTATTATAAAGATCAGGTTCAGATTATATGAAATATCAGAAACTTACTGTAACTGGTATTTTTCTGGAGCTACAATCTATATCAGTAAAGGCTTAATTTTTCTTTCATCTCCAGAATTTTTTTTTTTCAGAATTTTAATAATTTGCAGACATTTTCACTTACCAGGTACCTGTCTGCTCTTACCCACTTCATTGTGTCACACGCTTAAAGACACTAAAACGTTTCAGATGAGAAAAGAGCATTGCCACACACGCACAGTGTTACATGATTTGGGTTTCATTCAGTGTCTTCTTTCAATGAATATTTTTTAAAAATTTAATTTTACACATCACCATATAATGTTATGTACATGTATTACACATATCCTTTTAAAAGAAAAAACGTAATACTTTTTAATATCTCTTTAATGATATCCTAAAAAGTTGTTAAAATTAAAGGAGTTACTTTTACTTTATTTTCTGCTTTTTTCGAGAGAAGAAATACTTCATGAAGTTCAGATCAATAAATGAGTTGCTTAAAAAATAAAATATTAAGAAACTATATTTTCCAGAACTATGTTTTTGATGTTTTGCTCTTGTCTTAGGATTGAACATGTCTACGACATTGTACCTTTTCAGAGTACTTCTTTTTTTTTTAAAGACACAACAAGTTTTATAGCATTCAATAATTAATATGCACCGGATAGCACTATAAAATAATTACTTCAATTCTTTCCCTTGATTTGATTAAAATAATGTAGGAAGTTCCAGAGAATTCAGAAAAATAAAATATGGTGATTTTCCTAAGGGGCTTTCAACCAAATGAGGCACAAATAAGCTAGCCAGCGTTCATGTCATGATTCACCAATATTACTAATTATAACTTTTCTACAGCAGGCTCCCCTAGAGCCTTATTAATGGAAAATATCCTCTTAATTAACCACACTTCTGCATAATAACATTTAGTTTTATAAACTAGTAGTGTCAATTACTCAAGGGTGAAGGAAACAGGAGCAGACTGAGGTGCATCTCTTCAGAGATACACTCCCTGCCTAATTGGACAGCAGCAAACAGGACTGTTAATATGTTTTTGCAACTAATGATTGGGGGCATACAATTTACTTAAGAATTTTTAGACTGTATTTTCTTTTTTAAGTGAAGATTGGCTTTAATCTAGCTTTATTACCATAGTTTTGCTTCTGTGCATGTGCACCAAGGACACATGCTAAAAACCCCCAGAGAAAAAAACAGTGGTCATGCATGGTATCTTATAATGAGTTTAAACCTTAGTACTGCCCATATTAACCGTGAAGATAGACAACTTTGTGAGAGCAAATTTGGTATTTTTTTAAAGATTTTGAAGTTTAGGAGTGCATCAGAAATGAACAAGAAACATAATATATATTGTAATTTAATGGTTTAACTCTAAAATACAATATGTGGAAGGATTTGAATTTTATAAATATGAATATACAGAATGACAAGCCCTGCACCAGAAAGCTAAAAACCACCCTTTTAGAATTTAACAAACAAGGTCACATGTGCCTTATGCTTGTCTGAGTATAATCTTCCTGCTCTGATGATGTTTTTCAATAAACCTGCACACAAAAAGTGCTTCGTGATGATTAGCCCCTGCTAATCTACCATACACCAGGCAAAACTGAATTGACAGGTCATTTATTTCCCAGCCTCGCTAGCTTACAAAAAGTCCTTATTCTTGTAAGGCCTGAATGAAGTAGCATAACGCAATCACTCACAATCAAGTGTCAGAAATCTAATTTCTCTGAATTCATTTGCTAGTGTAGAATATTTGTTTTCAGTAAATGTTTGTGAATACATTTGGGCAGATCCCTCACAAGATCCATGCTGGCAGGGTTCTTCTTAGGATAAAAGAATTCTTTCTCTTAAACTTTTTTGTTGGGCATTCAATACTTCTATCCTAAGAATCTCCCTCACCCAATTCTGCATTTCATTCACACATCACATTTCCTATGTACGTGTGTAAGTCACAACCTGTCGTATGTATAACGAAGTGGGCCAATTTTTGCATGTGTACCTTGAAAGCAAATTGCTCAATAAAAACTTAACCTTCTTAAATTGATTTATTAAAAAGTGAATTATTGCCACATTGGCTGAGGATTGAAAACCAGTATATTGCTAACTATGGTCTTAACGCATTTATCAGATTTTAATAATATGAGTTCCATCACGACCATCCCCTCATGCTATTCATTATCAAGATACTGTCACATTTTTGGCACAAATGATTTATGGAGATAAGCATATTACATTTGTTGCAAAGCATATTTGTCCTTTATTAAATTTGACTGTGCTACTTAATATAGAGGACTTCTATATTTTTGAAAGCCATTTCCTTCATATATTCAGGAATTAGTATTTCCTAAAATGTAGGTAATTGACAAATCAGATAAAATTAAAAATAGTAGCTATTAAACTAATACTTTAATATTTGTACTTTATATGCAACATTTATGCCAAATGTAGTACTATAGCTACATGTACCTTCACATACGGTTATGAGCAAATATTGCATGTCGCATTACATGGAAGAGTTAAATATATGTATATATTGGTTATAGAAGAATAAGAAATAACTTCTTTAATTTTTATTTTCAAAAGAGATGAAAAATCCCATATTGCGTCTAAACCTGATCAGACTTTTATGACTAATCACAGTGCTGCATGCATTGAAAGGCATTTTTTAACTTGTGTTATATTTCATTATTTGCTGTCATTGGTTTTCCACTAGAGTAAGGTAAGTCTTCTTACTAAATCTGGGGAACTGTTTACTAATGGTTTCATTAGTTACTCACCTCAGTGAACTAAGAAGTTTTGTAGAAGACCTTTGTAACAGAAAAAAAAATCTATTGAAACAAATTTATAAATGGGTTTTGTATCTCCTGGAATATTTGAAACCTATATTCATGTAAACTAAGAGTTCAACCAAACTGAGATAATTAGTTAGCTGCCATTCAAACTAATCAATAAATTCCCCCTGCAATAAAGGATGCTATGTATTTTAAGTCTTCATTCAATGACTTACACATAATGGGAGAATTTTTAAATGGACCTAGTTCTATCCATGGCCGAAACAAATTGACATGTCAAATGTCATAGTCAATGTGACTTCTGATGAATGTTACCCACTTTCATTGAACTTATAATAAAAATTACTTCTGTCTGTAATTGCAGTGAATAAATAAATCTTAAAAATTCCATTGCACCTATTATTATTTCAGTTTTAAGATTATCCACGGCTGTACATCTTCAAGTATCAAAAACAAAAATAGGGCTCTCAGATTCACTACACAAATAAGAGTAAACATAAAATATTTAAACTTACTCATTTTCCCTAAAGCCCACTTTTGGTAACTTAGACATTTTAGAAGCCGTGATTACTGTTTAAAAACTATAGTACATTTATTAAAAGACCTGAGAGGCAGACAGCATTTGGGTACAGCTTCCCATGGTGGGTGGTTGATTTTTAAAATCTCATGCACTGGAAAAATCTGTTTTATTAGATTCCACCCTGACTCCAGAGACTGTTATTTATGTTTCACATACCAAATTACTAGTTGATTTTAAGGATGCTTTGAAAATGTGGCCATTTGATAATGTGACTATAAAAACACTAGCATCTATACAAATTCATTACTGCACACATATAAACATTCTCAGGGACCCAAATATATGACTGTTACATAAACATACTCAAAAAAAAAAAAAAAAGAGTACCTAATGAATTAAAATGTCCCTAAATCCAATGTAAGCTTCCACTAATGGCCTGTCAGAGTATTTAAATTATCCAACTACTATTTATTTTCTCACTGCTAATATTTATTTTCTTACATATAAAGATGGAGAATTTAAATCAGTTCCATAATAAGTGGAGAAGTTTCTTGAAAACCATTGAGTATGCATGTCAACTTTCGTTAAAATTAAATATTCCTGCGTTCCTAAATATTGAGGTAACATTCACATCAAGCTAGGTTGCATTGAGATAACGAAAGTGTCTTGAGGGTTCTGAGCTTATCTTTCTCTTCAGTGTAAAATATTTCAACTACTTTAAATTCTCTTTGAGTATCTTATATTTTTAAACATGTTTTCAACAGGATAATTTTCATTGCTTTAACTTTGCAATTATTCCTTATAGTTAAAGAGTAATGATTTACAACAGGAACCCAATCAGTAAGTCACCAAAAGTTCAACAGATGTGCCTTGACCACCCACAGGTCAGGCAGGAGGCTCAGGCCTGTGGTGTGGGGGTGGGGAAGGTGGGGAACAGTAGAGGAAATTTAGTTGAGGGGAGGCAAGATATGAACACAGATTCCAGGCAAAGCAGAAAATGGGCACTATGGGATTTCAAAGTAGGAACAAATCACTTCTGATGGGAATGGACAATAAAAAAAATGGATCCTTGTACAAGAAATAGAAATAGAGGAAGGGACAATGGTGGTGTGCCAATGAGGCAGGTAAATGAGGGAAGTAGAAAAGGCTAAAGGCCATTTTGAATAGGGAATTCTGTACAGGAGTGTTGTGGAGGAAAAGACCTAAAACACAGAAGGGGGTTAAGTGTATAGAGGACTTGAACTATCTAGGTAAATTACCTTATATGTTACTCCATAGACAAGAAGATGATGATGGGTTTGGGGCAAGGCAAGGTAAATTCAGCATTTGAGGGAAAGCTGGCTAAAACTGGTATGCAAATCGATTTTATGTATGTGTGGGGATTATACACAGACATATATGCAATTATACATTCAGTTATCCTTCCTTAGTAGTTCACAGTCTCTTTTCAGTGGAGTCTCCTTCATTAGGGCAAAGAATTGAGATAAGGAGATGAATTTAGGGGCCACTATAATAACTCAGGGAAAGGACCAGAAAGTGACCTAGAGCACCCTCAGAAAGACAGCAAGGTCCTGTCCCAAGAGTTTATGAGGAAAGAAGTAACAGGATTCTTTCTCCTGGCATTTGATAAGTTCAATACATTAGGTCATTGTCCTTTATAAAAATCTAACTCAACTTTACATAGCCAGCAATTGTACATACAGCAGCAAATAAATAATGGGTAAATTAATTTTATCCTTCGTCTTGAAACTGATCAAATTAGTTGATACATGTGATATTGGCTCGTTGGGGAAAAGACTTGAGGAGGAGGTGAGGTTTGTGGGAAGGACAGTAGCAAAGCTACCTGAAGACAAAACCAGAATTCCTTTGTCTTTTTCTTAACAATGTCTCCAGAGTATATGGTTTGGTTCCATCATATAGTTTCTAGCATTTTGATAATATAGAAATCCAGAATGGAAAGTTATTAGCACTCTATTTAATTAGTAGAATACACTAAGTAAAACAATATCATGTTATTCCTTGCCTGGTATATTGCTCATTGATAATCCAGACGAGTAGACTGCTCAGTGCAAAATTACCCTTTCCCTCTTCTTTACCCAAACTTAAGTTCATTGTCATATAGACCTATATGGTGAGATCCCATCAAAGGACATTATTCCATTCCAGGTGTATTGGATGAAACCATGAAATTAAATAGGAAAAGGCTTTGGGACCATGATAGTTTTAAAAAGAGTGAATTTGGAAAATATTGATAGGCGCAAACACATACTGATGCCACAGGCGATACATTGTCCCTCAGGTCAGTGTGTGAGAGGGGTATGTTTCTTTTCAGTGACGTTGTAAATAATGATCCTTTTGAAAGTCTATGTGACATATTGAACTTTAGCGGCTATGACTACCGTTACTGTGCAATTACCTACAGGCTCCTGAAATCCATTTTCAGTATTTTTATCAGCTTCACACATAGTATCAAAGTATTTTGTACATGTATGGGAGAAGGGGATATATATACACACATATACAATCCTACAGTCAATTATACTTAGTATTTTATGGTCTCTTTGCAGTGGAGTCTCCCTGTCATAAGGCTATCTTTATAGAATATGACCATAGCTGCTTACTGATTGAGGAAGACAATGAAATCCAACACTCTGAGAAAAACTTACTTTTTCATTTTGCTCCTTGAGACTGTATAAAATAGGAAGGTCAAGCGGCTTTAGCTAACGAGTTTGTTTTTCTTTTGTTTTTGTTTTCTAAGCTTTAAATGAGAATGCTGCTTGCTAAAGGAACCAAAAAATTTTTCCTGCTTTTTAATGGTGCATTTAAATAAGTTAAAGTAGATGCTTTCAGCAAAGGTTCAAGAATAAAATTAAAAATCCAAAAAACTGTTTCAGTCCATTCTTCTGTGAACCGGAAGGATTTACTATCCTACCTGGTTAAGAGCTCATTCCACTTGAAGGGAGTTCTTCAAGGCCAAAGACAGTGAATACCAGTGTCAGACTTTAGTTACTCTGTCCCTAGGTAATAATGTCAGCATGACCTGTTAATTAATCCTGACATTTTTCAAATAAACATCAAAGTAAATTAGGACCTAGAATAGGTTGTGCTTTCAATGATGGGACTTAATACTCTTTCTCCTTTCCCTCCCTGCCTCCACCCTCTTTGATTTTTAACAGCACTCGCAAACAAAATTACATGATGAATTTTTCACGACAACATGGGCTCAGGCACTTCTACAACAGAAGACGAAGGTCACTTAGACGATACCCATGAAGAATCAAAACATTATTTTTCCTTCCAACATGTGATGTGTTGCTTTCCATTCTTTTCAATCTCACACTGCATCTGGTATCAGGAAATTTCTGTGAATGACTTGGTGAAAGCCCTTCTCAAAACAGAGTATACACCACTTTCCCACACTGTGAACTAATGACAAGTGACTTATTTTCTCATAAGTAAATGTCTTAATGTTGATGTGTCTGTGCAAATTGTGATCCGTTGTAATATCAGTTACAGTGGCAGTATTGAGAGTAAGAAATAGTTTAACAGGAAAAAAAAAAAAACTTTAAGCACAAAAATTTAAGAGATTTTATGTTTTAAATGGCATTTAGTACAGTATTTAACATTCTTGGTCACAAAGCTATTTAAGTGGACTGTATTTCAGCGATGTATCATGTTTTATATGATTAAATTATCATTGTTCGTCCTTTATGTACTCTCTTCTACAATATAACACATTGACACTGTATTTACTTGTTATGTTGCAATATTTTGCTGCTGAATTTTGGGCTACTTATACTCTGCAGAAAGTTAATTGAAATACATACTCAAGAAGATAGTTGTAAAGATATTGTATCTCCTTTAATATGTTCCTTAAAATGTATGTTGGTTTAGCGTTGTTTTTGTGGATTAAAAAAATGCTTGATCTTGAAATATTTTCTACTTAAAAATTGTGGATGAAGACCCTATCCCCAAAAAAGGAGTGCCCATTTCCTTGTCTAAAGAGTTTTACAAAATTGTTCTGTGGCTGATTTACTAACAGTAACTGCCATTCTGTGTCTGTGGTAACAGAGTGACTTGTAAAGCAGTGGATGTTATCATTGTGTTCCCTTCGTGGACTGTTTTTCCTGCAGGTCATAATCATACCTTCTGATGAAGTTGTACAACACCAGCAACATTGTAATGGCCCTGTAGCCTTGACCTGTCTATTAAGATGACTAAGAGGTTACACTCTAAGGTGAACCAAGCAAAAAGCCCATGCTCAAAATAAAAATTATGTGCAAAAGCCATTTGAAGGTCATTTGACTTTATTCATTTTAATTAAATTTTACATACAATTTGTAAGCCTGGTCACGTTCAGAAAGGATGGGGTCAGAAACATTTATCTATTTTTTTGTTTCATCACTGAAATAGTAATTATGAAGTCACACTTTCAAATTAGCCATTTTCCTAATATTCTAGAAATAGGTCAATACATGCAAAGCCACAAAGGCAGGAACTAGATGCCTTAGGGGAGCCACAGGTCCCTTTCCTTTGAGGAGAGATTGACAAACAGCCTAATGAGACTGGTAAGGGCCAGTTCTGCTAGAGGCATCAGAAGTGGGGGTAGGGTGGGAGGCAGTTTCTTATACTAACACAATTCAGTTTTAACCTGGCAGCATCAGAAAGCCATTGGGAGGGTTTTAAGCAGATGCCTTTTGTTAAGTTCACTCTGGCGAGGAGTGAAGAGTAGTTGGAGAAGGTGAAGAAAAGAAGAGGACAGCTGAGAAATCATAAGAGAAGGAATTTGTAAATTGTCTGATAAGAATTTTACTAAGGATTCATACTTTTCCAGGTGACTCCAAATTTCACATGCAAAATACATGCTTCATATGCAAAATATGGTAGTAAATACAAAAAGTAACTATGGATTTATTGTCTAGAAAAAAATATCAGCTGTTATTTTTTAAAATTCCAGTTCAGAGGTTAGAGGGACTTGTAATTATGGCCACATCTTCAATTTAGTCCTTTGGGTGCTTATTATAAATGAATTTTTACAGTCTTTTTTAAAAAATCCAACATGAATGGAAATTGATGCTGTCTTTACAGACTCAGGAGACCATGCAATGAAAATGGGAAAGTCTGCCACTCTCCAGTGGCCTTATTACCTTATTTCAGTGTCTGGACCCACTGTCCAGAAGTCATGCCAATACATCAGAGTAAGAGAATTCTGAAAACATAACTTTTATGGAGAGAGTAATGGCAGAATGATACATAGATACATATGTGAATAATAAAAAGGCACAGAAGTATGTATAAGAAATACTATATCGGTAAAACTAGAGACAGTAAATTCACACCAAAGTTATTACAATAACCCCTTCAGATTATTGTTCATGGAAAGCAAATATATTTTGATGTCAGACAGTTTTGAACACCTCCACAATCACCTTGACAGAAACTAAACAACTCTGTTAAGAACTAAAGAAGAAACCCAATTACTCCTAATTCTAATATAATTGCTTTTGCATTGATACTCTGAGTGATTTGAAAGTGATTCTTTGGTCTCCCTCTCTCTCAATTTTCTAACCGTCACAGAATATTTATTTTCTAGCATCTTCTACCATTGGAGCTTGGTGAAACAGCAAAGAAGGAAAGTTATCATTGGGTTTCTTTCCCTAAGGTGAACTCTCGTACAACTCCCCCACACCACAGAAAGCCTGTAGGTCCCAATCCTACAGATGACAACCAATTCTCATATAGGACAAAGAAAGGGGAACTACGCTGTATTGAATGTCAGACACTGCAGTAAGCAGTTACATATTTACCTCATAAAAATTGTTAATGTAGAATAGGCTATAATTTTTCCTGAGGGATCTATATTTTAACAAGGAGTACTAAACTTCCAGTACACCAAAATGCTTCAATATCCAAAAGAATGAATTTTAATGGTGAAATTTCAATTATTCGTTTAGATGATTGAGGTAGGTATTTTGGCAAAAGTGCCACTAAAACCTTCCATTTGGATGGATCCAACACTGGGTTAGGAATCAGGAGGCATAGGTTCAGGGGCCCAGCTTCCTATGAGACTTTGCACCTATGGATTAGTCCACTAGGCCTGTTTCAAACCCTTAGTGCCTGGAATGGCCCATTTCTCTGCCCTGAGCTGCCTTTAGAACTCAGAAAATGGAGCTGGTTCTCAGTCAAAAGAAATATTCAGGAATTGTTTAAGGCAGAAATAAACTATTTATTATGCTTATTCTTTAGATGACACTTTCATGCCAAACCCTTATTACCTCCCATGCTTGCTATCTGGGGCAGATCCAGGTTTTATAGGTCCTGAAGCTTCAACAATTAGGTGTGCTTTCTTTAAGAACTAGAACTCAAAATTATGAAAACAAAATTAGGTACAAAAGTGAACATTTATTTAATATGAGAAAATAAATCACAATATATTACAAATTTACAAATACAACTTTTCCTGGAACTGCCAGGCTTCATCAAGAGCAGAAGGGTAAGAAGCAATGATGTGATCCAATTTAATGGAGTACATAAAATAGGCAACTTCACACACAGATGAACTTGCTATTTATTCATTTAAAAAAAATAGCAACTAAAACCTTTCCAAATTGGATGCAATCTCCAGACCCACATACCCAAAAAGCTCAGCAAACTCTAAGCAGGATCAACACAGAGAAAACCTCTCCAAGTCCCATCATAACTAAATAGATGAAAATCAGTCATAAAGAAAAAATACTAAAACCAACCATCCTCCCATTCCCTATCTCAGGCCAATTCCTCCACAGCATTCTAGATTCAAATTCCTCTTGCTTCTCAGAAAATTTATAGTCAAGAACTCTGAAGGGTCTGAAATTTTACCCTGCTTGCAAACTAACATGTTAGCCTACACCGTTTCATGGATGCTGGTGGAAGACACAAGACTCCTGGGTCAGAGGCAAAGGACTTTATTATTCACAGAGCAGCAGGCAGCCTGAGCTTCAGGTTCTCAATGATTACCCTAACCCTCCTCCAGGAGGTTCCATGGGGGTGAAATGGAGGCGCACCCAGGTGGGTGCTGAGCACAGAGTGGGTTCGCATCATAGTTGGGGAACCCTGAGCTTAGGAAACTGCCACTTTCAAAGGGGCTGCTAGCAAACCTGCCCAATCTTTGTCCTGGAGGAAGACATCTTCTTTATTGTCCTGGACAGAACACAAATCTACCCACTTTCATCTAAGGCTGTGTGCTGTACAAACACCCTTGAAGACATAGGAGAAAAGCTATAGCATGTGCAGATATGTGAGAAACCCATGGAGAACTGTCTCCCCACTTACTGCAAATCATCCCTTCTTTCTCCAGTATAGTCTTCAACTCTTGCTAAAGTGGATCCTATCCATCAAAATTTAAACATGCTCAATCCTCTCCTAGCTATAAATAAACAAATAAATAAATAACCTTCCCTCAATACCATACATTTCCTTTCCCTTAACACTCAAACTCCTTGAAGGTTTTATTTTTTTTTTTTTCTTGAAGGTTTTAATTACACAAGTTATCACCTTACTCTCCTCCTATCCAATACTCAGTCAACTCCAATCTAACTTCTGTCACCATCACTCCATCAAAATAGATCCTGCTCCAGCTCCCCAATGACCTCCACATTCTAGTATCAAATAAATATTGGTCTGTCCTCTTCCTACATGACCTATCAAAACCACTTGACACTGTTGACCATATCTGGCTTCTGGATACATTCTCTTCTCTTGTCCAGGGACACTGAGTCCAGTTGTGCAGTTTCTGCTGCACCAACATGCCTAGTCAATGTGAGAAGAGCTGAAATGTAGCTCACAACCAGCCTCACCAAGGTCCTGGTATGGAGCCGAATCTGCTCAGAGAAAGGAGATGCCTAATTCTTCTCACAAGGCTACTTCCCTCTGTCAGTAGGAATGCCTCTGCTAGAGGAGATGCCTTTTTTAAAAATTTGGCTTTCCTGGTGATGCAACTCTTTCTAATTCTCATGAAATCTAGTGATGGCCTTGCCTTTAACTACTTCTAGCTTCCCCCTACTATTCTGTTTGTATTTTCTCATTCTTTGCAGACTCAGCCTCTTCTACTTGAAATACTACAGTAGACAACATTTGGTCCTCCTCTGCATCCATTCTGACCCTTCCAATCCATTCTCCAAACAGCAGCTACATGGATCTTTTTGAAATGTAAATATGATCATGCTGCCCCCTGCTCAAACTCTTCACTGAGCTCACATTGCTCTTAGGATAAAAGCCAAAATTCTTAACATGACCTCCCAGGGCTTTTCTGATCTGGCCCTTCCCTCCTCTCCAGGAAGTATTTTACACCACTCTACTTTTTGTGCTCCATCCACAGTGACCTTCAGGCTTCCTTCTGTTCCTCAGATGTTCCAAGCTACTTTTTGCAAGAACTGACCCTCCTCACTCCTTCATCTAGTTTATTCCTAATTTTTGACATCCACCCCTTCCGAATCTAGATTGGGTTTTATATTTAAATGTGCCCATACATCTGTATTTTTTTTCCTTTTGAGAATTTATCCAAGTTCACAATTATACTTTTATTAATGTGATTATCTGACAAAACTCTGTCCTCCTCTCCCCCACTATGCTGTAAATTCTGAGAGCAGTTTGCCATTGTGGTCTCAAAGCAAACCACACAGTGTCTGAAAATTTGGCAATTATTAAAATAATAAATGAACACATAAGCACTTGCTTATCCCACATTGTACTATTTATTAGCCTAATGTCCTTAAGCGAGTCACTTAGTATCAGGCTGCCTGTTCATCTGCAATATGGAAAGAAAAATATCTACTCATGGAACACAGATGAGAATTAAGTACAAAATATGTATAAAATGCTTAGAAAACAACCACTGTTTTTCCTATCAACAAAAATAATGCTTTCAAGAGACAAATGAGAAATTGAGACAATACATTTGTTACATAAATACACAAACATATATATAATATATACAAAACATATATGTACATATATATGTTAACATGTAACACAGATAAAGAAAGAATATTCCTAATTTTTTTCTAAGGAGGTACCAGGGATTGAACCCAGGACCTCATACATGGGAAGCAGGTGCTCAACCACTGAGCTACACCTGCTCCCCATATTCCTAATTTTTAAACTTTAAAAATTGAGGGGTAAAAAAAAAAAATTGCGGGATAAAGGTTGAAATCCTACAGAAAATGGGCAAGACAATGAAAAGATAATGTACAAAAACATATAAAAATGGCCCTTAAACACATGAAACAGTGCGAATATTCTCAGTTCTGATTTTGTACTAATCAGGGTAGGCTAAACATTCACTATATTAGAAACCATGCATGTGTCCAGACTTAGTTTTTCTCCCTAGGTCTGGTTTTTAGAATGCTGGTGATACACTAAGCCTGATTTATTATAAGACCATCCTCTAAGGGAAATGACTGTAACTCTAGGTATCTTTGGTCAACCTTAAAGATATAGCAGGGGGCGGATGTGGCTCAAATGGTTGGGCGTCCGTCTCCCATATGGAGGGACCTGGGTTCGATCCCCAGGACCTCCCAGTAAAAATTTAAAAAAGAAAAATATAGAAGGCGCGTGGGCCACCAGGCCTCGTGCGTGGGTATGCCATCAGGGCCCGCGAGTGGGTGAGCCCCCCAGACCCCACGTGCGGGTGTGCCATCAGGCCCCACAAACCACGCAGCAAGATGATGACTTAACAGGACAGTGACACAAGGGAGAGCCTAGACGCACTGAAAAACTAGGAACTAAGGTGGCGCAGGCGGTAGGGTGCCTCTCTCCCACATCGGAGGTTCTGAGGATTGAATCTCAGTGAAGACAGGAGGAGAAGGATGAGAAGAGAGGGCAGGAAACAGACACAGAGAGTTGCCCAGTGAAGATACAAAAACAGTAAAAATGGGGGGGGGGGATTAAAAATGGATAAAATAAAAACACATGAAATGCTGTTCCACTTCACTCATTATAAAAGAAATGCAAGTGAACCTCTCTGAGCAAAATTCAAAAGTTTGACAATAAAAGCTTGGGGAGGCTGTGGAAAACAGAGCCTCTCACCATTGCTGGTGGGAAAGCAAAAGTGACATAACCTTGAAGGAGGGGACTCTAGCAACAGCTAAGAAAATAAGTATGTATTTACCTTTTGACCCCAAAGACAGCCATCCCACCTCTAGGAATTTACTCTGAAGATATACCTCCAATAATATGAAAATATATATGCACAAGCATAATTTGTAACTGAGCAAGTGTTAGCAGCAATCAATATTACTAATACTGTTATTATAGTACCTGGTTGCTACCCCCAAAAGTAGTTTACAATTCATCTGTTTACAGCATTTCTGCTCAAAAAGTGATCCCCAGCCCACACGGAGTGCTGGCCCACACAGAGTGCTGGTGCAGCAAGATGACACAACAAAAAGAGACACAGAAGAGAGACAATAAGAGATGCAGCAGACCAGGGAGCTGAGGTGGTGCAAGAGATTGAGTGCCTCTCTCCACTCAGGAAGGTCCGAGGATGGGTTCCTGATGCTGCCTAAAGAGAAGACAAGCAGACACAGAAGAACACACAGAGAGCAGACAGCAAGCCCAAAAACCAAGGGGGGCGTGGGGGATGTTAAATAAACAAATCTTAAAAAAAAAAAGTGATCCTGAGACCAGCAGATCATCATCACCTAAGGGCTTGTTAGAAATACTTATCTCAAGCCCCATCACAGACATACTAACTCAGAATCTGCATTTTTAACAAGATCCCCAGGAGATTCTATGCACATTATAGTTTAAGAAGCACTGGCTAAAGAGGATGTAGGGAACAAAAATAGTAGAACAGAAAGAAGGGGCAAAATACATAAAGTCAGGACAATATGAAACTGCATATCCAGATCATTAAGGTTCGCTTGTGTTATGAAATCAGCCAGGATTTGGGGAGATGGCATGATGCAAGAATTAAATGCAAACAATCTTAAATAAATAGTGATTTTCTTTTTTAGCTCTCCATTCCAAATCTTGGGAAAGAGAAGGACATAGGAATGGCTAGAAAAAAAGACCAGGATTCTCTCCTTTCTTTTTCTACTGTTTCCTGAATTTTTGCTTTATTTTCTCAAAAATGCAACAAAGCCACAGGTATTCACTTTCTTCCAACTCCATAATCCAAGAGGCAGGAGAGTGTTCTCCTGAAGTTCCAGTTAGTGAAAGTTAGGTAGGGACACGTTAAAGAAAGTGTTTCCCAGACAAACCCACGGGGGGGGGGGGGGGGGGGGGGGGGGGGGTAAGAAGTCCTGGGCTATAGGACATGTATGTGACAGGATAATCACATAAGATGTTAGAGGCCAAGTGTAACATGACAATAAGAAAGGCATGCCACAGGAGACCCAACTCGTCCTTGGTGTCTTATTCTATTAGGATTTGTTCAGAGATGTTCAAAAGCCTGAGGAAACACAAAATTAGTTGTAGACATCGAGCCCAGATAGTGGTAGCTCTCAGCAAGCATGGTGCCTGTGAAGAGAGTGCCCTCGTGTGGAGCAGATAGGCGGGTTTCCAGCCCTGCCTCCCGTGGGTGAAGGATCTAGCATCAGCCCCGCAAGGGTGATTGATGCCTGGCCTCGGCTCCCAAGGTGGGTCTCATTATCCGACGCCACCGGTATCTCTAGCACGCTTTTCAGTTTTGAGACCGGCTGCCAAATAGCTAGCGCCTCATAATTATTACTATAGTGTGCACACGCGGGAATGCACAAAGCAGAAAAAAGATCTTCCTGATGAATCAACTATAAGTTTTGCTAAGACAAGAGGAGAGAGGAAAGTTTTCATATTGAAGTCGTTTTCTACTCCTCCTCTTCTTCGATGAGGGCACTCTGGAGCGATGCTCTATTACATCCTAATAGTCAAGAGAAGAAAAAAAAAAAAAAAGACTTTTCTTCCTCCCTTCCTTCCTTCTTTCATTATTTCCTTCCTCTTTTTCTCCCTCCAACATCATTCCCTCCATTGTGCATCTTTTCTCCTTTTTTGTTGCTTTCTCATAACTAGCATTTTGTGTTGCTCTACTTAAATTTTTTTTTTAAATCAAAAGCTGTTTTCTAAATTCTAACTCGAATGCCTGGAAAATAACCTGTCTTTAAAGGGGGTGCCTTGAAATTGGCTAAATAATCCCTTTATACACATTGCCTTGATGCACAATTAAAAGTCAATTGTTTCCTGTTAAATGAAGGCAGCTCATCAAAGCTTAAAATTAAAAATTAAAAAAACCACACGCATTGTCATTCAGCATTTCGTAAGCTTTCGAATGTTCCTGTGCCAATCTGGCTCCATCATGATTGTATCTAAAAATATATGCCTGGGAGTTTTCATTTTTAAAAATAATAGTGTTTTCCACTTGAATAATATCCCTTGTTTATTGGACTTTTCTTCAGCCTCGAACCTCTGAATTTGTCTTCTGCTTCCTTACCTCAAAAGCTACTCGAATCCCATCTGGAGATAACCACGGACAGAGGGGGATGAGAGTGGGTCTCATTTCAGTAGCTTTGGGGCCGGACAACCAGATTGGTAGAAAGCTCTAGGTGTTCAAGAAGGGAACCTCTGGGAAGCAGAGGTGCCCAAAGCCTCGAGGTCCCCCTGCCAAGGCTGGAGGCGGGGCTCCGGGTTGGACCTTTCCTGGGACGCGGGTTCCCTCCGAGTTGGCGGGCGGCGCGCGGGGCCCCGGGACTCCCGGCGCGGCGCGGGGCGGGGCGGGCTCGAGTTACCCGGAGGCGCGTGGGGCGCGGCGCCTCCACTGCGGGGCTCGGCGCCTCCTCCGAGAGCCGCACCGGGAGGCAGCGGCGGCGGCGTCCAGGCAGCAGCGGCTCCGCCCAGGGTAGCGCCGGGCAGCGCCGGCCGGTGAGTGTGCGCGAGCCGCTGAGGGGTCGGGGGCGCTCGGGAGGGGCCCTCGGGCTCAGGAGTCCCGGAGAAACGCACCGAACCGTGATGCCCTGCCCGCGGCCCGACCCCTACCCGGGCACCGCGGAAGAGGACAGCGTCTCGAGCCCGCTGCCCCGAGATTTCTTTCTGCCTCGATGCCTCTCTTACTGGTTCGATCTCCCCACCTCTGTCGTTCTGACTTTATCTCCCTGTCCCTCTCTGTCTCATTCTTAGCTAAAACCAATAGACAACAAATTTGATTTGCCCACACCTTGCCCCCTCTCTAAACCCTGGCAGGGTAAAGTCAAGAAGTGCTTTCCTTTGCAAATGTCCCCTAAATTGTCCCTTCACTATCTGCAGCTGCAACAGATTTTTTTTTTTTTTTTTTTTTAACTAATCGCTTGCCTCTTAAAGCCTCTTTGGTTCTAACCCAACCCTTTGCTGTTCACAAATTTGTTTTCATAATTTTTTAAGCACCCTGACTGCTTCCAAAACACTCTCAATTTTGACCTGTTCTGGTCAGTATCAAGACGCCTTCTTGGTTCCTTGGTTCTAGACTATTTGTAACCAAATCGATAAACAAACCAACAAACCTAAGTAGTTCCTTTTACCTTCTCCCTGGAGATGCCAGTGTGAGTTCTGCTCGTTTGGGACTGCGCCGAGATCCTGGTGACAGGGAGCTCTGGTTTGGAGACTGGGCCTTACCACTCTGCAGCCGGGCAAGCCTTGAACCTCCGGTGTCTGGCATCTCAGTAAAAGAAGAGGCTGCTAAGAGCCTTCCAGCCCTAAAATTTTGTGTTGCTGGCCTCCTTCCTAAATTTCCCTTCTTCTTCCAATCACTTGCTGTGGCCTTTGCCCTACTATAATAAAGGTTCTCGTCATGAGGATTCTGGACTCTGAAAGCTCCTGGCCGTTTTTCTATTTAGTAAAGCCGGTTGATCGGGAAATCACTTTAATTGGATTAACTGTGCCTCGTTGAGTGTGCCTTTCAGTTCAGGCCCTGGGCCCCAGACGGGGAGGCAAGCTAAGGTAGAAAAAAAATGGAAAGATCTGCTAGCCATCAAGAAGGCAGCAGTGAAATACCCAGGTGAGGTAGGGAGGTTCTTTTCCTCACCCTGATGAGTATTGTGGTATCACCCTGGAATCTAGAATTTTAAAAACATTAATGGAGTCTTAAAACACAAAGAGGCACCATTTTCTTTGGGCTGAAATTCTGGATTTTGTCTTATCTGAAAACAAGGAATAATGTGTGTTAGATATATTATCTAGGGTAAGCTTAGGGACGAGCCCAGCATGGAAATGAAGGGAAATTTGAAGCATGCACTAGAAATTATCAGCCTTTTTGAATGAAGTTTTAAATAAATTGTTCTCAGTTACTCCTTCTAATTACTGTGGTAAAGCTTTGTATCAGAAGACTTACAGGCAGGGGACAGGAGGCAGGAGAGAGAAATTCAAACTAATTTGCATTAGAAAGAAGCTGGGTGAAGAATTTCTAGGTAAGGTTGCTTTGGCTGATACCTTAAGTGCATTGCTGGAAAGCATTCTAGTCTATTAAGTAACACCTGAAGCCCCAATTCTGTTACATAGCATTTTTTTTCTCTTTACTCTGAAACTATATTGAGTTACACATGCCTTATTAATTTATGAGCGATACCAGAAGTATTCACTCAATCCAACAAGTATTTGAGTGCCTCCTGTGTATGAGGCACTTTGCCTCATACACAGGCAAGATGGAAGAGTAAGGAATTTTCTAATTAAAACACCACCACCACCAGTGGATTGGCTTGTTAGGTGTAATGCAGGTTTGCACTGCCTATTTAATTTCAAATCAAAATCAGCTGATTTTCATCTCATTCTAAATGCCACGTATTTCCTGTGGTGTCCCAGCCATTCCTAGTTTTTCTACCATTACAAGTAGTCTGCATTATAGTAATCCCCAAGTAAATGGTTATTAAGGAAATATTTAACTGAAATAAGAAGATATGCTTGTTTACCCTGGTTGTTGGCCTTACCACTGAGTTAAAGACACAATCAACAAGAAAAATGAAATGATGCCTTTCCTTTCCTTTGGTTTCAAATTAGTGAGATCTAAAAGATCTCAAAAGAAGATTCACAAAAGAAGACAGTCAACATGAATAAGTCTAATCCTCTGGGACCTCTGAAACATTGTTTTATCTAAGTCCCTTCTTTGGGAGGATAAATCCATGTTCATGAAATCTTTCGATCCTTCTTTGGGAGGATATTTCCAGGGGCCAATTTCATGAAATCTGTCATTGTTGATAGTAACAGTTATCAGTGTCATCTTCTCCCTCGTCTTCACCCTTGAAAACAATTGTATTTGGGGGGATTTTTTTTTTTTTTTTTTTTTTTTTTGTGGGAGGAGCAGGTCTTTTTTAAAATTTGGTGAAAGCTAGGGATGTTATCCCAAGAAAAATGCACACCATTCAAAATGCTGTATACCTTTCAGAAGGTTCATGGTGGCCAGGTAATGGGACCTTGCTTTAGAGCAAGTCTTAAGGAACAGTGAATTAGTCAGTGGGTAGGTGGATGGAAGGATACAGAAGTGAAGCAAGGATGTAGGCAAATCCATAAACTTGTTACGGTCAAGAGTTCACCTCCAACTGACTGGATATGATTTAATTTACCCTCAAATTGAACAAATGCTTGGCCTTTTGAGTCAGTTGTCTGCAACTGTGAAAGACTAAAGACAGATTAGTCTTATTAATTATTATTATTTAAATGATCGGAGAGTACATCCTGAGAGGATTTGCTCCCAGTACTGACATAGTTTCTCACATGTCAAGTTTTGTAGGCATGATTTACTAAAAATGGGAAGGGTTGAGTTAAAAAATTGAACTTGTCTCTCATGAACTATAACAAATATATCATACCAATAAATGGCTTTAGTAATTGGGTTGGGGGAAAATACCCCAAATGAAACACATTGGCTATAGTTAGTAGTAATATATTGATGATGCTCTTTCATAGTTTGTAACAAATGTTTCACAACAATGCAAGGTATTGGCAGTGGGGTGATGTATGGAAGCCCTATATGATGATGTGCATGTTTGTTTTTTAAGTTCACAACTTTTACTATACACTTATTGTTTATGTTCATGTATGAATGATATACTTAAATAAAAATTTTTAAATGAAAAAAAAAAATTGAACTTGCCCATTCTCTCACATATATATACTCTGGCACTTTGCCTTTGGGAAGAATACATACACATACATATATACATATACATAAAATTTCATTATATAATTATTTACCATATCTAATATAAACTACTGTGGTAGCAGTGATTATGTTTTGAGACAAACAGGGTTGGTTTTAGGAATGAACAGATAGCATTAAGAAATATTTCAGACATAAATTCTTTCAAAGAACAAACAAGCAACTGCCAGATTAACTTTCCTGTCTTCTCCTACTCTAAGGGCAGAGGTGTGAGCTCTCCCATCTCCAACTCTCAGCCCCACTAATCAAGATTGCCCTGTCCTGCACTGGAGCTCTCAGCTGGGGATCCAGCCCCTTGCCCCTTGTGTTGCACATTGGATCTGGGTAAGTAGATGGTTCCCTGGAACTAGTAAAATGGGAGGGTGGATCATTAGAGTTTTACCTGGATCAGAGGAGTCCATAAAATTTCCAAAGGGCTAAATCGCATACTGTTGATTTGGAAAGAGAGGGTAAGAGAGAGAGAATGCCAGAACCATCACAGCTTACACTCTCCTTCTAACTTGGATAGGCATCAGCATAACTGATCCTTAGATAGGAATCAGCTTTAACTTACCTTATTCTTGAGTGGCAACAGAGTGGCTGTTCACAGCCCTAGAATGTCTGATAGACGTTTATTGGATGAGTAAATTAACAGAGATCATAGTTTTAACCCAAGCTCTGCCACTGACTTGGTATGTGATCTGGGCAAGACACAAGTCAAATTCTTTGGATCCCAATTTTTCTATGTCCTGTATAGAATGGGAGTGTCAGATGGGATCACTGGTTCTCAACTACTAACATAGTTCCACACATTTGAGTCACCTGGGAGGGTATTTTAAAAAAAAAAAAAAAAAAAAAAAAAAAAAAAAAAAAAAAAAAACCTTGTGCAGAGATTCTGATTTAATTGGACTGGGTTAGGTCCAGGCATCTCTATTTTTTTAAAAAGTCCCCAGGAAAAACTAATGTCCAGTCAAGAATGAGAATCACTGGGTTAAATAATCACTAAGAATTGATTCTAAGATTGTGTCATCTTAGGGTAAGATGTAAGCCTACAAAACCCCTGGTATACATAAACTGGCCCAATGTTACATAAACTCAGCATTAACCAAGCTTAAATATGTCTTTCTAAGAATCAGTATAGATCAAGCAATTTCAGTTTATTCAAGAAGGCCACTGTGACTTCTTTTCAGTATTCCCACAATGCTTTGCAGAGTTCTCTGGACCTAGTATAATTTTTTTTATTTTTTATTTATTTATTTGTTTATTTGTTTATTTTGAGGTGCCAGGGGCTGGGGATTGAACCTGGGACCTTATATGTGGGAAGCCAACACTCAACCACTGAGCCACATCAGATTCCTTGAGTTGGTTTTATCATTTGTTTTGCTTGTTGTTTTTTGTTTTTGTTTTTTCAGGAGGCACCGGGAACCAAACCCGGGACCTCCCATGTGGAAGGCGGGCACTCAACTGCTTGAGCCACTCAGCTTCTGGACCCAGTATATTTTGATTAACTGAATTAGATGTAACCTTGCCTATCCAAGATTATCAGCTGTTTCTAAAGGTCCCCAGAGAAGAGAAAGATGATATCTCTTCTCTCGGGTGTCCATGCCAGTGTTTAATAACCTGTTGAAAGTTTCTCCTAGGTGTGACCTGTGACTTCTTGGGGTTGGGGAGAAAGGTGTCAGCAAGGGATAAGGATGATCACCATGATCATTGCTGAAATGTGAGCATCTGTGTCCAAACTGAGATAAAAAGTGATCCTCACACCTTCTCAAGTAGTTGTAGACTATTGAGTTACCAGAACTGGGATAGGAAAAAAAAAGAGCACATTGTTTACCTTAATCATTTGTTGGGACCTAATCTTGTCACCATAACATTGTAAATTCTGTTGATGTTCACAATGAAAATTGTTCTTTGATTTAAAGCTGTAACTCATGAAACTGTAATCCATGCATTTTATTTCACTTATCCTACTCTTTTTTTCCTTTACTATACTTCATATCCCAAAGCACCTAGAAAAAGAAATAAAAATTCACAATGTGTGTCTGTGACTGTCAGATCACTAAAAGAGAGACATGAGTTGATAAAAGATGGGAAGGCGTTAAGGAGGAAATGTAGAATAAGGGTGAAAAGGCACCCAGATTGCAAGGAGCTGTCCTTGGTTTCTTTCTGTTCTCTCTGCTATTGGTTTTATAACTACCACAAGTTTATTCTCAAGCTTTCCAAAATGTAGGCAAATCCATCAAATACATATGGAGGCGAATGTAGGCCATGGCCCCATTCATGGGTGTTCTCTGCAGTCTTCATAGGCCCAGTGTGGAGTGGCCACTCCCTGGGTGAATTGGCAGCCTGGACACATGTGGTCTAATCCAGTGTTGACCAATCCCAGAGCCTGAGTCAATTATAAATAATATCTTATAGGTTAGAAAATATTTCTTTTTCTGGAGTGGAAAGCTACAGGCAGCAGAGGCTTTTAGGGGGTTTTGTTTGTTTGTTTTTTACCTTTGGCACTGCCCTTACTTGATTTCTAATTTTTTTTTTTTTTTTTTTTTTGAGGTGCCTGGGGTTGAACCTGGGATCTCATAATTGGGAAACTGGAGCTCAACCACTGAGCCACTTCGGCTCCCATGACTTGGCTTTTTTTGTTTGTTTGCTTGTTGTTTGCTTTTTCGTTTTTAGGAGGCACCGGGAACTGAACCCGGGACCTCCCATGTGGGAAGCAGGCGCTCCACTGCTTGAGCCACATCTGCTCCCAGCCTTACTTGATTTCAAAAACCCAATGCAGACCTACAGAACCACCTCAGCCTCCACTCTCTATCCCCCCAGGAAGGGGCTGCACTGTCATTAAAAAAAAAAAAAAAAGATTCTAGGAGTCATTCTGTTTATTGCTGATCATTATTCCCAAAAATTGGTTCATCATTTATTCTTTACCTACATTTTGAAATGTATTGAGGAAGTGATAAATGTACTTGCAAAAAAAAGTTTTTTGTTTTCATAACTTTAATGAAAAAAATTATTAAACTCTAATGTCCATTTATATGTTTATATATAAACACAAATCTAACTTTTTAAGATAGTAAGAATAGGGTTGTGCTGGCCCTTAGGATTATGGATAGTTGGCTCTTTTTTTTTCATCTTTATTTCCTCAAAATAATTAAATGTTGCAAAATATTTAGGAATAACAAAATTTAACTAGTACCTCTTTTACTGAACACTTCTAACAAAAGTCTCCAAAGTGAAGAGGATTTTTCCTTCCTCCCTCCCTCCCTCCCTTCCTTCCTCTAATGAATTCCCACCACAAACCTATCCTCATGTAGCTTGCATTCTACGGCAAGAGGAGGGAAGAAGGAAAATGAAGTGAAATATAAAGTGTGTTAGGAGGTGATAATTGCTATGGAGAAATATAAAGGAAGGAAGGAAAGAGTGAAGGAGTTTGTTGTTGTAAACAACTAAGAAAGCGGATTTTGAACACAGACCTGAAGGTGGTGAAGAACAAAGGTATAAGGTTATCTGGGAGTAGAGCTTTCTAGCCAAAGCAAAGGCCCTGAGGCAGGTATGTGTATGGCCTGTTCACAAAACAGCAAAGAGGTCTGTGTGGCTGAAGGAAAGTGATAAGGTGGAAAATAGGAGGAAATGAAGTCAGAAAAGAAAGCAGCAGTTGCGGGGATGGAGGAGGCAGTGGGAGAGTGGGGGCAAGGAGAGGGCTGAAGATCACATAGGACTTTGGAGAGCCTTTTTAGTGAGATATTTTTAAGGTGATATGGAGATAAGTTTTCTTACTGTTTAGTCAAAATAACAGCAACCCAGTGTTCTCTTTGTCTCCCTTGTCACATCCCAAACATCCCCTTTTCTCTCCAAATCAGGCTCTTCTCATTCTTTTGCTTGTGGTTCCTTTTTCCCCCGAAGGAGTGGGATTCAGTCTTTCTTGCTCCTTACTTTCTTGATTCCCTGAAGATAAAGCTTGCCCTTCCTCTTTTAAGGTTAGTGTTATTAGTTGCTAAAGAAAACACACTACCAGGTAATACTAAAACCAACAATCATGAAAGAAATCTTAATACATTTTTACAAAATATATTTTGGTTTATACTGTAAACCAGACACAAAGTGGTTACATGCCAGTGGACTGAATTTAGCTTGTATGCTTTGTTTGGTCTGCACATTGTTTCATAAAAATTTGTGTTGGTTTGCAATATTTTTAAATTGTGAAAATTTTCATTAAATATGGTTTCAACTTCTCTTTAAAAAGTGGAAGTTCTATTTATATGAAGTTCTAGAATAGGCAAAATTAACCTATGGTAATGGAAATCAGAGCTGTAGATGTTGGGGATGGGGAGGAGGTACAGGGTGACAGAGATTAACTGGGTCGGTGCAGAAATGAACTATAAGAAGTCTGAAATGCATGGTAAAACATTAAACCTTACTCTTCAGATATGTGCAGTTCACTATATGTACACTGAACCTCAATATAAAGAAAAACTTTAAATGGAAGTCTGACCCAGCATTCACCTAGAGCTGAGTAGCAGCTGACAATTTGGGGCTTGGCACATGCTTTCCAGATTGGCACAGACTCACCTGGGCCACTTCAGTCATTTTCATTAACTACCTGGGCCCCTTGTAGGTGGTCTTGGTTTGTGATTCCTGCAGTAGACTCTTGGCATTTTCAGTTTCAACTATCACTGGGAAGCAAATCTGAAAGGGCCTACCCTCAAAATATAAGGGCCACATTTAATATTCAGTGAAGAAAATAGAACCTGTCTCCTAGAATTGTATATGAGGCATGTAGCAAAAACATAAACCAGACAGCTTGAATCAGTCTAGCAAATCACCTATATCCACCTCTCATTCAGTGGCATTATCAAATTTTTCCTCTCAAATGTCAAGAGTGTCCTGTATTTGCAGGCTTCTCCCCTGAGAGGGTAACACAAAGTACCTTTTACTCTTATCATCACAATTAAAACTTATTTTTATTGTGTTTGTTACTAAGATAATAGTGTCTACTGTGTAAATCTCAGAAAATGCAGTAAAGAAGAGGAAAAAAATGCCATAATTCCACTATCAAAATGTAATCTCTGTTTACTATTTTGTGGTAAATTATTTCAAATCCTTCTCCATATCTCTATTTCTTATATTAAAAATGTGTTTAAGCCATAACTTTTAGCATTCACTGCTCAGTTTACAAAATGGAAAGTAATAACAAGTCTAGGATTAAAAGTGACGATTAAACTCAAGAATTTGCCTTCTCTCTATTCCAAAACACCATTTAAATGGCTGTAAAATTATATGAAATGGTGGTGGTGGTGGGGAATCTAAAAATGGCGGGGTAGAGAAATATTTGGAATCATGTTAACTGGTGAAATAGAACCTAGAATTATTGCAAGAAAGACCACTGTGGGGGTAGGAGTAATCTTTCAGAGAACCCCAGAGAAGCCCCGAGCATGGAGGCAGCAGGTGCAGAGGGCAGGTGAGCAGGGGGGCCTGAAAGCAGAAATAGCAATAGACAGTCCTTATGGATTAGCTCCGGTGAACTACGGCTTCTAATATGGGTGCTGCCATTTCGGAGTAAATCCCTTCTAATTCTGGCATTTGGGAAGAAGGTGTGTCCTAACCTGAAGGCCAGCTCTCACCCTCTGTCCCTAAGTGAAGCTAGCAGTCAACAACCTACTCGGTACACCTCCTAGTCACCATTTTATTCAGGGAAAGTACTATCCTGGAAACACTGACATACTGATAGTGGAGGAAAGTGACATAAATTAACCAGAATAGTCAATGACATCCTTAATTAATAAAGAAAAATATATAACCAAGGATAATCTGATATATGAAGAAAACCAGGAGCATGAAAAAGAAACACCAAAATAAGCATTACTAACACCAGAGAAGAGATCATTCAGGAGAAAGAAAATAACTTTTAAAAAATCTGAGGCTCTTCTGAGTGATTTCTTAAAAAGATATTGCTTCCATACAACAAAAACAGAATGCTATGAAGAAGGAGCAATCAGAAAACAAAAAGGGGGTGGATTCAAATTCACAGTCCCTCTACATTTCAGAAACCTTAAGTTATAATATTAAATAAACACCAACAACAGTAAAAAGGTCCAGGACCACTGAAACCACCAGCACCCTGGCAGAGCAGACATAATAGTGTATAGGGACATTTTCATAACATAAGTACACATGGACACCCAAAAGGATTCCCTCTACCCCTGTTGAATATGATTCACAATGTAAAAAACTTACCACCATAAGGGAGTGTCAACAGATAAAACAGAAGAATCTGACCCTCAAGAATTTAAAACAATGGTAATATATGAACAAGATTATAAGTGTGTTAAAGATGACTAAAGGGATAGAAAACAAAAGGAAAAATGGGATAATGTGAAGAAAGAACAAGCATATTTCTAAAAGAAGGTTTAGAAATGAAAAACATTAGTATTGAATTAAAAATAAATCATGTAAAAATGCAAAAAAAAAAATCATGTACAAGTTTAAAAAATGTTAGAACAGAAAGTAGAATTAGTGAACTAGAAGCCAAACCTGTGAAAACTATCTGAAATCAGCCCAGTGAGATAAAAAGATGGAAAATGGGGGAGGTTAAAAAACACAAAGATATGATGAAAATCTCCAACAAATGTCTAAAAGAAAGTCCAGAAAATAATAGAATATATGAATCTATATTCATTACATAGGTAAACAAAATTATAGTAATACAATCCAGCAAAAATAGGGATGGGTAAGGTAACATAAATGATCATTTTCTGTAATAAGGATTCATAAATAATGTCTAAATTTGACCATTCAAAAATAGCAGTATAATTATATTGTTTAGAGTAGTACTTCTCAATCCTCTAGGAGATGTGGAAATGTATCATAGTGACTGGAAAGTGCTGATGTTCAGTATCAAGAGCAGAGATGCTAAATATACAAAACAGCCTCACACAAGTCCCCCCCCCACCCCCAGAATAACAATAGCACTCTTTTTGAGAAAAGCTGATTTAAAGTTAATAATAAACCCACCAGAATAACTAAAAATAAAATTGATTTTAAGAAAATGGTCGGGGACGGATGTGGCTCAAATGGTTCGGTGTCCGTCTCCCATATGGAGGGACGCGGGTTCAATCCCCGGGACCTCCCGGTAAAAGAAAAAAAAAAAAAAAGAAAAAAAAGAAAATGGTCGTTTCCAGGAAATAGAGCTAGAGTTGGGGAGAAATGGCATGCAAAACTGTTGCTTTTCATTACATAACCCTTATATAATGCTTGCATTTTTTTATAGGTGCAATATTTTTACTATAAGTTATTCTAGAAAAAAAAAATGGTTAACCAATAGCTTCTTCCATTTTGACTTCAAGAGGAGAAATTTTTCTTATTAAAATATCTGTCTTCAAATTTAAGCACCAATTTGCATTACTGAGGTTTTATTCCAAAGAAAATTCTAGAGGCATGTCTTGTATTAATGATCTTTCAAATATTCCTAATTGGAAAATAAATCTTGAAATTTATCAATTTATGGAGTCACAGCAAATTAGTGCTGGAAAGGATTCAATTTCTTTAATAGAATTGAATAATTTTTCCATGGCAGAGTGGTTATTATCAGTAGTTCTATGCAGTACAAAGGAAGATTGGGATATGGTTGAATAACTACAGCATATGGCTTCAGATTGGCATCTGCAGCCTGCCTTTTATGGTCCTTCAAGACCTGATCCTACTCAACTTACCCAGTTTCATTTCCTGTAAGCACTCAAAACACAGTTTTTACCAATGCTTTTGGTATTCCATGAACATATCCTATTAACGTTTACTATTCAGCCCCACTGTACAAAATCACATGCCCTCACTTTTGCCTTCTATCCACTCTTCGAGAGCCAATTCAAATCCAGTATCCTCTCTGAAGCCTTCCTTAAACTTCAGTCTGCTTCTAATTTTATTAAGACCACTGAGCTTCATAATCAATAAATCATGACAAGTAGAAATATATGTTGATAAATAATATAGTTTAGATAAAACTAAATATTTTGACATAAATAATCTGATACACTTTTTTTTTTTTAACTCCCCTCTATTTTTCTTTTTCCTTCTCCCCTGAGCTGATACACATTTAATGAGGCAGCATAGGATAAGAGTGTGGTCTCTGAAATAAAACAGACCTAAACTCTAACCCCAGCTCAGCCCTTACTTCATCAGCACCTCAGAAACTTCCTCGAAAAGTTGTGGATGATTATTACCTGAAATGATGCTCTGGATCTTTAATTGCACAGTCTTAATAAATTATGATCATTAAGTTTAACTGTTACTATGCTTCATGATAAATAATAGGTTCCCTTAAATGTCTACCATTCCTATTATTTTAAGTCAACTTGTAATTTTTATTTGCTCACTTTGTGAGTTAGCCAATACTTATACTCAGCATCAGCATTGTTTAAATATGAACTATTATTTTTATCTCACATGAATTCATGCAGATCAAAACATGAAATCCCTTTTATAATAGCAAAACATTGTAAGTAGCCTAAGTGCCTAATGCTAAGGGGGGTGGTTAACTAAATCATAGTAATATGGTAATATTATTCAACCACTAAAAATTATTCTTATGAAACTGTTTAATGACATGGAAGACTGTTTATGATACAATGTTAAATTGCAAAACTGTTAAGACAATATCTCAGCCATGTAAATAAGCATTACATATATACATACATATATATACACACATATAAATATATTCAAATTTATAACTTACATTTAATACATATCATAATATGCATGGGAAAAAATGGAAATTTTCCAAATTTCCAGAGTGGTCATATATTACTTTTATTTAAGGAGGAAAAATGTAACAAAGGTCTTGATCTCATTCCCTTAATATTGGCATTTTCTTCCCAAACAATCTCTTGGTTCCATTCCCAAAATGTCCTGTGTTCCCCTGTATACTCCAACTAGTCATATGGCCCCACCCACATATAAGAAGTTCTTAAAAGGTGTAGATTGCTGCAAAGACATTAGGCAGCAAGTTTCCTCAGAGCAAGAATCATAGCTTATTGCTCTTTAAGCACAGCCAGACTTGTAAGAAGGGACTCAGTAAATTTATATTGAATGAATGAATAAATGGAGATGAAGGCTTGAGTAATGGAGCAGGTAAAAAGAAACTTGTGAGATTGATTTTTTAAAATTATAAATACTTATTGAGGACCTTATTCTAAGTGCTTTATTATTCCTATGTGGATCTTCAGTGCAGCACTATTAGGACTAAATCATAGAACACCCACATAATGGAATACTATGCAGCTGTTTAAAAAAAATTTTTTTTTTTACTGATAGGTAAAGATCTCCAAGGTATATTAAGGGATAAAATCAAGTTATAGAACAGTGTTAAGGCGTGCTGCCATTCATGGGAAGAATATATATTCTCGTGTATGTATAAAATACCTCTGGAAGAACACAGAGGAAACTGATGCCAAGGTTGCCTCCCAGCCATAGAATGGGAGAGTTCACTGTAATCATTTTTATACATTAATTTTCGATCCATCGAAATATATTATTCAAAAAAGTAATTATGTAAAAATAAAGGAAAATTATTATCCTCATTTACAAATGAGGAGCCTGAGGTTGAATGAAATTAGGTACATTGCCCGTGGTAGTAATAATAATAGTCACACTTAATGAGTGCTTATTGTGTACTCCATTCCATTATAAGTACTTTAGAAACTTTTTCTAATTTATTCCTCACAGATCTATAAAAAAAAGTTTCTTTTTTATTATCTCAGTGTTACAGCTGAAGTCTGAAGGGAATATATAATTTATTAACTAATCCAGGACACTTTGGAATTAATAATTACACTGAGCAACAGGCATAAAGCAGGGCTTGTGGTCACCCTGCTTAGAGAGGTTAAGTAACTTGCCAGATGTCCACCTCTACTGGTAGACCAGGACTGGACCTGTAGTCTCTATGACTTCAAGGCCTAGACTTCTTCTAATTGCCATTTACCTGTGAGGAAACAGAGACATAGAAAGCTTACATATGTTGCCAGAAACATATAGCTATCGAGTGCCAGTTCCATTCTCTAACCACAAGTTTATTGGAACCCAAGCCTACCATTCATTGTTACCTCCTTGGATACTAATCTTAAGAGTCCTTTGGCAGTCCTGAGAGGATAAATATAAAAAAGGAGGGAAGCAGATATGGTTCAAGCAGTTGGGCACCCGCCTACCACATGGGAGGTCCTGGGTTCAGTTCCCAGTGCCTCCAAAAGAAGACAAGCAAGACAGCAAGCTGACAGGACAGGCTGGCATGGTGAGCTGACGCAGCAAGATGATGCAACAAGATGATGCAGCGAGATGACACAACAAAGAGACACAGTGAGGAAACACAATGAGAGTCACAACAAGCAGGGAGCAGAAGTGGCTGAAGTGATTGAGTACCTCCCTCCCACATGGAAGGTCCTGGGTTCGGTTCCCGGTGCCTCCTAAAAGATGAACAGAGAGCAGACAGCGAGCACAAACAGTGAGTGTGGGCAGGGTGGAATAAATAAATAAGTCTTAAAAAAAAAAAAAAAAGAAGAGGAGGAAGATGGCAAGGATGGCCCAAGCACCAGACCAAACATTCCAGTAGCCTTGGCCTCTACCACTCAAATAAGCTCAAATAGCATTCAATGAGCAAATGCCTGGGAGCTTGCTGCGTGCCAGCCATGTGCTAGGTACTCAGAGGTAGCAGCCCATGCCCTCACAGAGCTTACAGGCTGCCTTCCAGAACACCTTGGATAGATTTTAGGGCCTTTTGCTCTTCCTACATGTTGGGCCACTTCGATTAATCAATCATTTTCAAATTGCTTTCAGGAAAAGGCTGTTAAGCCATAAGTGAAAATACTCTTTCCTAGACTACAATTCATGAAGCCTTTGATATACGCTATGTACATTGTAGAAAATATTAGATACTGTTGCTCTGGGAAATTTTTCATAATAAGCAACATTTACTTGTTTATGTTGATGCTCAGAGATTAAGTTTATGAAAGATAGAGCAAGCTGGGCAGATGCTTGTATACTTGAAATTCAAAGGTTAATACATACATTATTAGAATTATAAATCTGTAAAATGATTTTGACTAGATGGATGGATGCCCTGACTGAGACTCTTTCTCTCCTGATACCTCAAGTCCAAAGTGAAGAATACTTACTTTCAAAACTTAAAAGAAGGAAAAATATTACTGTACTAGTTTCAGACAACCAAATCCATTCTAGCTAGTTTGAGCACAAAGAGATTTCATTGGCATTTTGAACAAACTTGCCAAACACTGTTTTCAGAATGGAGTCCCTAGAAACCTTATTTTAAAGATGAAGAAACTAAGACCCAGAGAGGCAAGTTCTTTTTCCATGTTCACTCAAAAAGCGTTTGTGAACTCTGTGTGCCAGACACTGTACAGAAATGAACAGTATTGGGTCCCTTCTCTCTCAAAGCTTGCAGTCTAGTTTCCTAATAGGGTCCTCATCAGACCCACTCCATGAGCTTTTGAAAAATCCAGACCCAGATTTACTAAATCAGAATCTCTAGAGGGCCTGGCATGCTGTGGTTTTATGTTCCCCAGGTGATTCTCATGTGCTTCCAGATGTGGAAACACCTGGTCTAGTTGACCTTGTCATAACAGCATGGAACAGCTCAGATGCTTGGGATCCTGACCTCCAATTCAGAGCATCTTCTACAAAATCATAGTGGATCTCCACTATTGGCAAACAACTAATTCTCATACTTAGTTTGAAATTAAAAATGTTACTACTATTTTTGTTATACTTTATAAATACCTGTGCCGTTTAAATGTTGTGACTTCTTGGAATAGGTTACAAAGTTGGTGTTTGGAGCATATTTTTGGATAAGTCACTTAATCCTGAGTGAGTGTAGATGGGTCTCTTCTCATCTACAAAGTGAGGGAATTAAATTGGATGATTTTTTTTTAACTTTATTTTGTACATTTAATAATTGAAAACATAAGCAATTAAAAACTAAAAAGTAAACACAGATGAATAAATACATTTCTCAATTAAATGTAATAGATACATGTAAATTTTTTTGTTGTTGTTTTGTCTTTTGTTTTTTTTTTGTTTTTTTGTGTGTGTGAATCAAACAATATATTACACAATATATTTGGTTCATAGTAATGCATTCATACAGTATTTGTCCTTTTGTGTCTGGCTTGCTTCACTCAACATAATGTCCTCCAGATTCATCCATGTTGCCATATGCTTTATGACTTCATTTCTTCTTACAGCTGCATAATATTCCATCGTGTGAATAGACCACAGTTTGTTTATCCATTCATCTGTTGATGGACACCTGGGTTGTTTCCAGCTTTTGGCAATGGTGAATAATAAATTGGATAATTTTTAAGGTTCACTTTCAGGTTTAAGAATCTATTATTAAAATCTGAACTATTTTAAGATCCCTTCTTTCATGAAAAATGGGACTTGAAACTCTAGGTCAATTTAGTTTTCTGTCATTAGTATTTTTCTGTCAAAACTTGCCAAAAGGTTTGTCTCCTTAGACCCCCTTAGAAGTGACTTTTCTCATGTGAGGGTTCTGTGTAGTTAGTTTCACACCTGGGTGATTTACAGTTTCAATCAGCACACTGGAAGCTCATTATCAGATAAGAATCTGGTCATTTGATCTCCTTGTGTTGGTCTCTCTGCCTCCCTGTCTCTGATAAGATGGTTGTTGATAGCCTTCAGGGATTTAATTATTTATTCATTGTCGATGAACATAATTCCCCAAAAGGACAGCCTTTCATTAGAACATCTTCTTTCCAGTCCTTACTCTTCCTAGCAGGACTCTCCTTATCCAGGTGAGACAACACTGAACAGACAAACAGATATCTCAAAGAGGACATGAATTCTAGCTGCTTATAGACTAATACCTCAAAAATATCTGAGAACCCTCCCTTCTATGCGTCTTCTATAACCTACCAAAAATTAGGTTTGCCACATCTAGCAAAGTACAAGATGCCTGTGTTTTATCTGGAAACCCTACGGAGAACATATACCCTAATGCTTTCCTAAGCCTATCTAATGCAGGGCTTCTTAACAAGGGGTCCATGAGCTTGAACTGAAATCCAAAAAACTATTATTCTTGTGGGGACGTGTTGGTGCGGGTGTGATATATTTACTAAATAATACACAGTATAGTGTGGCCTTAGTAAGGCATCTGTGGTTTTCACCTGACTGGCAAAGGGGTCCGTGGAACAAAAAAGATTAAGAACCCCTGATCTAATGGTTTGAAATATACGTTTCTTTGAGATTTGCTTCTAATTTAAACCCCAAAAGAAGTGGTTGTGACCATAAGACCACATTTGGATGAGACGTAGTAGATGTTGCACTCACCATCCACCTACACACAGCTCCCTTTTTGTTGTATGAATTTAAGCATAGAAGCAACACTTTGCCTGAGAAGCCTAAGCTAGAAGTTTCTCTTTTGTAATTTTTATTAGATATTTCAAAGATACATGTAAGTAAAGACAGTAATATGATGTTTTGCAAATAATTTATAAGTGCCCTATTCAATTTTTTTTGCTTGTGGTGATTGGTTGGTGGATTTTTTATTTTGTTTTTGCTTTTCCGCCTTCCACTAAGTCAGTGGTTTTGAACTTTGGCTCCCTATTAGAATCACCTGCAGAGCTCTGTAAACTCTGTCCCTCCTGGTCTCCTGGACCAATTAAATCAGAATCCCTGGCAGGAGAGTCAGATATCAGTAATATTTAAAGCTGCCCAGATGAGTCCAGTGTGCAGCTAGGGCTGAGAACCACTGCCCTAAATGAAAATGGCAAATTCAGAATAGCATTTTTACTGCTAAATCATGTTTCAAATTGTTTTTCAAAACTGCTCTTGGGAGCTGGTGTAGCTCAAGTGGTTGAGCGCTAGCTAGCATATAGATCCTGGGTTCAATCCCCAGCCCCGGTACCTTAAAAAAAAAAAAAAAAAAACTGATCCCATGCACTTTTCAGTAAAAATATATACTGTATTGCATCATAATATTGTGTTATTGTATAATAAATTTCACTTAAAAATAATCTCATCTGGCTCTAATCATGCCACTGCTACATAGTTAATCTTCTAAAAGTTTATAATTGACTTTTGTTTTCAAATGTTTCTGTGTTATTTTCTTATGTCTATTTTCATATACTTTTCCTTATGCCTTTTTTCAAAGACTTTCCCTATTTCTGTTAGGTTATAAACCAGTAGTTCTGAACTCTACCCTTTAGAATCATCTTAGGGTGCTTTTAAAGGGGGGAAAAATGCCCTAGCTCCACCTCCTAGAAGCTCTGCACTGATTGGTCTGTTGTGCGGCCCTTGCACTGCTGTTTTAAAAGCACCTGAGGAGACTCTGGGTTCCTCCAGAGTTGAAAACCGGTATTTTAAGTATGCCGCGTCCCTACCTGCCTCATCTGAATCTCCTGGGGAACTTTTTAAATATACAGATAATTGCTCTGCCGAATGTTGTAGAAGGAATTTTGAGGTTCTAGGAGGAGGAGAAATGAGGGAGTGGCAAGAGGCCTCCAGTGTAAAGGATGTAATTGAGGAATTCCTGATGCTGGCATAGCCAAAAGACTTTTAAGAATAAGGACAAAGATGTCTAATACTTTAACTGTGTGCTATGTTACACTTCACTGTGAACCCATTCTGTTGCCCTGAAAATCTCAGAGAAGGCCGCCACACGCGTGGGTACAGGCAGGCATTTACACACCCACAGGAGCGAGTGTCCATTGCCCAGGCCCCACCCATGTAAATTCTAACTCAGTGGGTTCAGAATGAGGCCCAGGAACTGGTACGTGAAAGGTGATTGGCCAGGTTGGTGACCACTGTATGTGGGCTAACAGTAAAATCAGTAGTGATAGTTTTTGCAACAGGGTAAAAAGAAAAAGAGTTTCATTCTTATTAGACCTTCCTCAGATCCACCTGGCCTGCTTTTTTTTTTTCTATTTGAGCAGCTCTATGAAGGAAGAAATTATCTTCCTGAAATAGGACAGAAGACAACCAAGGAGGAAGTATCAACAAACAAAACAACATTAAAAAAAATAGAAACAGGGTTTATGTTCTCTTATATAAAGTATCAGAGAGGAAGCATGGAATACATTCTCAACAGTCATGATATGCCGATCCAAAGATTGAATTCACCCACCAATTACTGAGCATCTGCTGAGTGGCAAGGGCTGAGCTGGACCCAGGTGTTCAGGGTATGGCACTGCATGAAGAAATTTATAGTGTAGAGGGATTAGAGGTAAGGGAAGACTTCACAGAGAAGCAGAGGACAAAACTGGGTTTTGAAAGATACAACGAGTAGGGTGTGGGGGAGAGTGGAAGCAAGTGAGGAGGAAAGAAACCGCATCTTAGAGTAAATGTGGATGGAGCCCTGCAGAAGCAGAGAGGTTTAAATCAGCATGGGATGTCGCCGGGCTTACAAGTGGTTCTGTGATGCTGTAGCATAATGTTCTGGAGGAGTCAGGGGTGTGTGGAAGTGACAGTACGAGCATTTGTTACATATCAAAACTCAATTCAGATACATCAGCCAGTCATCCCTGGACATTGTGATGAGGTCCTATAGGGGCCCTGAAAATTGAGATGAGAGGTGGCCTTGCTAGCCTAAAACAAAAGACATTTGATCTTTATTTGCCAGATTGTGCTCCAGAATCCTCCTTCTCCAGAAGGAGGTACTTGGTCACATTTTCAGCCCTCCTTGGACATAGGTGTTTATTTTGCATGATGTTCTGTAGTTGCTTGCACATGCCTGATTTAAGTTTGAATAGGATTCCAGTTTGACAGAAACCTGACTCCTCCCCATGAGGGGGTTGGTTTGAACATCAGTGACCCATTCTCCCCACTCTCCTAGCCACCACCCAGGCCTTTAACCATGCCCACAGGTTAACCCCTGACTCCTCTGCCATTAATTACTTTCACCTGGGCACAAGGGGTTCGGTTCTGGTGGTGGTGTGATTCTGCATTCACTTTCTAATTATGCAGGACATAATTCAAATGCAAAATACAAAAGATCATCTAGCAAACACCTATTTGCGTCTCACCCAGCTTAATCAAAGCTTAAATTTTGCTCTATTTGCTTCCACTCTTTTTTTTTTTTTTTTTTTTTTTTTCAAAATAAAACGTTACAGAATGAAACTCCCTTCTTTGTCTCATTCCCCTCCTTTCTCTCCAGAGGCAACACCCCCCTGATTTGTTTCAATAGGTTTTTAAACTTTGTTTCAATAATTGCATTATCTAAGTATTTTTCTGTGCCTTGCATTTTTGTTGAAAATTAGGTTTTTGATACTTGTCAATGTTGATACATGTAGATTTAGTTCATTTGTTTTAACTACTACATAGTGTTCTACTTCTGAATATGCCACACTTTATTTTTTGTTGCAGATAGGTAGACATTTGATTTTTCCCAATATTCACTATTATAAAGCTGCAATGAACTTTCTTGTACACATCTCCATTGCACAGGCATATTGTTTTTTTTTTCTTAATAATTTCTTTTAATCATATTAGTATTCACTATTTAGCAAAAAAAAAAAAAAAAAAATCAGCCATGCTAATAGTTTTACATGTGATAATACAGTCAACTTTAAAGCAATATTATAATATTGCAATGAGGTTTTTAACCTGGAGCCGCTTACATAAGTCACCAGGGAGTTCCCTCATGGAGACATATAAACCTCAGCTCTGAACCATAGACTGTTTTAAGGAGTAAATAAATTTAAATAAAGAATTGGAAAGGGGCCTAATATACCCGCAAGAAACTTGGGGTCAGTTTAAAGATTCCTTATTTCCTCTCCCCACTGATCTTGTCAGCTTTTCTGTTTCCTTGACATGAAGGGTTGGAGCTCTCCTCATTCACATGCCCCTTCATATGGACCTAGTACCAACTGGATATAATTTTTAGCCACTGCATTTAATATGCACTTTTGTTAAAAGTATAATACAAATTATCCACTCAGTGCCCCAGAAGGGAATAAATAACATTTATGTTTTTTTTATTTTGGTTTTATTTCATTTACTAGTGCCCTACTATGTGCAGAGCACTCTGTTAGATCTTCTGAGCTGTCCAAAGATAAAGTCCTCAGAAGACCTTCAAGTCACACAAGAGATGCTTAGGAACACTCATCCAAAGGATTTCGGCATCTGAAATGGAGTTTATTTTTTCCTCCCTTAGTGACACTCAGGAAATGCTTGTCTCCTGCTGTTGATGGAATAATTTCAGAGTACTATGGATCATGCTGAAGAAAATGAAATCCTTGCAGCAACCCAGAAGTACTATGTGGAAAGGCCTATTTTTAGCCATACAGTCCTCCAGGAAAGACTACACACGAAGGACAAGGTTTCCGATTCCATTGGGGATAAGCTGAAACGGGCATTCACGTAGGTGGTATTTTAACCTATTCCCTTCATTCTGTCTTCCAGTTATGAGAGAAGCAAGTGAAACATATAAAGAAAATCTGTTTGCTTAAATGGGGGGGGGGGCAGCGGGGAACAACTGGTGGGCCTTCACGATTTATAGAGCTGTTCACAGTGGTTCATGGAGTGTTAGATATTAGAATGAACAGACTTCATGGTATATTTCACCATATTAATTAGATTCCTACTGTGCCTTACTTCTGTGTAAGGGTTCACGTAAACAACCCACTTTCCACTTTTCCATCCACCTTCAAAATACCCATCACTACTCTTGTCTGCCAAGAATGTTCCACCTACTCTGACATTTTTTCTTCCCCTGACTTCCACCCCATTTGGCAATACCCTGAATCTTTTACTGCAACATGAGCTGTCAAGGGCCCTAAGCATCCTGTGACTCTTTCTTTTGGAGAGCACTTTACACAGCCATGCTGCAGGCCTGGGAATGTCAGAGCATATGGGCCTGACCTTATCCTGTGAATTGGTCCCAAACTTCAAAACCAAATTACCCCATTGCTGCCCCAGAAACTTTAATGCCACAACTTCCATACTCTGCTCATTTGACCTTCACAGTGACCCTATACCCTAAATAACCTCATCAGGAGAGTTTAAAAATGTAGACACTAGCACCAGAGCATCCGGGTTTTAGTCCTGGTCCCACCACCTACCAGCTGTGTGCTTCAGTTTCCTGCTCTGTAAAATGGGGATAATAATAGTACCTACCTCACAGGGTTACTGAGGGGTTAAATGTATCAACATATGTAAATGCAAGACATGTGGCAAGCACCATATAAGTGATAGCTAGTATTAGTATCTCAATTCTCTAAATAAGAAGACTTGCATCAAATCTGGTTTGTTTCATTCAAATCCATGGTTCTTACCACAGATACCTCATGTTTTGCTTCCAGTATCTTCCTTTGTCTAACTACCAGATACTCTCAACTACTAATGACGCTCTATAAAATACCATGCATTCTACAATAATGTGTTATCTTTTGCATGGAACAAAGTGCTTGCTTATCACCAGGAGCTGAGGCTGTCCATATTCTTATTCAGTTAAGTCTTTGATCACCAGCATAGATGGGCACAAGGATTGTCTAAGGCCCAGAACATAGTTATGTAGCAAAGTTAATTGAACAACACTGGGCTTTAATACAAGGCCTTAGTTTCATCAGCATGGGATCCTACCTAACCAAGACAGCTGGACATGGACCCAGTCAGCTACTATACACTAGTAACAAGTGGTGTCTTGAGTTTACTTCATCAAAGACCCTAAAGCATTGAATAACATATGAATAAAGCTCAATAATACCTATATAAATTTCCTTTATTTTGTAAGGAGGGAAAAACTAAATGGGCAGGTGCTGGTCAGTAGTTCCACATTCAAAAATTAGCTCAATCAGTAAATAACTCCCCCTACTTCACTTTTATACCAACATAGAAAGTATACCAAGGATTTCATCTATTAAAATAATAGCTTCTAGAATATCCCAATGACTCAAGTTAAAGTTTTTTTATTTTCATGGTGATTATAGAGCATCAATTTGGAGCCAATTTAGATGTTCCTGTGAAATAAAAATGCAAGAGGCAGCATTTCTTGCCCCTGATTTCTACAGACTGGAAAGGTCGTTGTCAGCACCAAGTGTTTGTTTCTCCTTATCACTCCAAGATTTGAGGAAGGAAAAATGCCTTGGTGTGAATTTTATAGAGATGTTCTTCATTTATAATTTCATCTGTCTTTCTTTGTCCTCCTAGATGTACTCCTAAGAAGATAAGAAATATCATTTACATGTTCCTACCCATAACTAAGTGGCTGCCGGCATACAAATTCAAAGAGTACGTGTTGGGTGACTTGGTCTCAGGCATAAGCACAGGGGTGCTTCAGCTTCCTCAAGGTTGGTATATTATTGCTCTTTTTTTCTTGCTACATCTTCTCAAACAATTGTCACCTTTTTCCTGCTTGTTTCATCATGATTGTAAAATCATAATTTTTATTACCTCATTCTAATAACCTTCATATTTCTAAAAAGATTTTTTAGAAACTTTAAACTCTTCAAAAGCCCCAGGAATATTAGTAATAGTATATGGTGATACTTCTGCAGATCAGTCCATTTAGGAACTGGCTGGGCATTGCCTGACCTTTGCTAAGTCAGCCAGTCACTCAATCAACATTTTGTTGTGGTTCTTGTGGTTAAGGTTTTTGGCTTCTACGTCCATATTCTAAGGAACTATGATATACTAACTTTCTCTGTAGCCCTGTGATTTTATCTGTGGTATAAGAATTTAAGAAAATATTGATTTATTCCTCTTTCAACATACATGTATTAAGCACTTGCCTGCCTCTCCAATAAGAGACATGGGACAAATAAAAGCACATAAGGAAGAAGAAGGGGAAAAAAGCACATATGAGTGGGAGTGGCTGGCATTGAGGACAGTTCTGCAGAGCCTTGTCTTGTCATGTCATTTTGGATTTTAATCTGAGCACAATACAAAGCTGTCAGAGGGCTTTAGGTAGGGAGTGATGTAGTGGGATTTACTTTGTAAGAGGTCACTCAGACTGCTGTGTGGAGAATGGACTTGGTGGGTGGAAGGGGCACCAGAATGAATGTACTAAATGTATTTCCTTCTAGCCAGTTTCCCCTAAATCAATCCCTAACTGATCGTTTGTCAAAAATCAGGGGATTGGGCCGGCGGCTCGGCTCTGAGGCGCGCGGAGTCCCCATGGCTGCCCGCTCGGAGCCCGGCGAGCCCAGGAAAGGGAAGCCCTTTAAACTTCTAGGGATTTTAGATGTTGAAAACATTCCCTGTGCACGAGATTCAATACTGTATGGTTCATTAGGATCTGTTGTGGCTGGCCTTGGACATTTTTTATTAACCAGTAGAATTAGAAGATCGTGTGATGTTGGAGTAGGAGGATTTATTTTGGTGACTTTAGGATGCTGGTTCCATTGTAGGTATAATTATGCAAAGTTAAGAATCAAAGAAAGAGTTGCCAGAGAAGGAATTAAAAATAAGATTTTATATGAAAGTACCCACCTTGATCCTGAAAGAAAGCAAACTAACAGCATCAGCAGCACTTGAGCAGAGAAACCCAAAATACAGTTTACTGACATCTGTGTGAACAAAGCTGAGATCAAGTACATAAAACACTTATGTACAGTAAGAAACCTTTCATTCAAGTAATGTATGTGTAAGCTATACCTTTTTACACTTGTATAAAAACTTGCAAATAAACTCCAGGTCTGTATCTACTAAAAAAAAAAAAAAATCAGGGGAGTGAATGTGGCTCAAGTGGTTAAGCGCCTGCCTGCCATGTGGGAGGTCCCGGGTTCAATCCCTGGTGCCTCCTGAAAAAACAAAAATGCAAACAACAAGCAAAACAAATGAAAAAAACCAACTCAGGGGAGCCAAAGTGGCTCAGTGGTTGAGCACCAGCTTCCCACTTACAAGGTCTCAGTCAATCCCCCTAATGATCATTTAGTTGAGCTTTTAATTTTCAACTCTGATATACTAAAATCTATTAGACAAAGGCCTTTAGCCAGATTTAGGACACTTTCTCCCAACCATTTGGCACCATTGTCCCCAAGAATAGAGAGACAGGAACAGATTCAAAGGCAGAGGCCAGGGCAGGACAAGAAGCAGACAAGGACACAGCTTCTGAAACTGGAAACTGATATTTTGTAAGTAAAACCAGCAGAATTCGTTGCTGGGTTCTTTTGATGAGAATGATGAGAATGAAGAAGAAGAGGGGCATGTCAAGAATTGCCTTACAGTTTCTGGGCTGATGAGTTGGATTTGGGCACAGTGAGGAGGAGAGATGATCAAGAATGGCTCCCAGGTTTCCAGTTCAAGCACCTGATGGTTGGAAGTGCCAAGTACAGCAGGGGTATCCAATTGAAGGATAGTTTTGGACATGTTAAATTTGAGAGGCTTGTGAGATAGACAAGTAAGCATTTCATATTTATATTTACTATGTGGTGAGCCCGAAAAAGAGATATGGACTAGAGAAAGAAATTTGAGAATTGCTGGCATATAGATAGCATTTTAAAAATATCTTTATTTCAAATCCAAACTCAACAAGTTATGGAAGCATTACTACTAAAAAGTTCTGTCCAGGTATTTTTATCGCATCTAATTCCAGCTACTATCTCAGTTATTCTTGTGTTCAGAAGGATACACAGATGAACACAGATTAATTAAATTACATAGTCAAGGTTTCCTTATTGATGGAAAAAATGAAGAAGAGAAAAATGCTATAGAGAGCATTGAAATCATGACACTAGACGAGACCTCCTATGGATAGAATGTGGAGTGAAAAGAGAACTTGGAGCCAAGACCAAGTTCTGTCCAACATTAAAGACAAAATGGGGAAGAAGGAACCTGCAGAAGAGACTCAAAAGATGTTTCTGGACAAGGGGAAGGAAAGCCAGGGGCATGTGATATTACAAAAAGGAAAAGAAATATTTCAAAACAGGAATGCCCCAGTAGGTCAATGCTGCTGAGAGGCATAACCCATCCCACAGTCAGATTTGTGTGGAAAGGTATTGTTCTGTCCATCACTAGGTGATTAAGAGAGACACCAAAAGACAGAATGCAGTGGATATAGAGATCTAAGAGTAAACACAGTACATTTCTTGTGGTTGACAAATGATTTAAGTCATAAAAGGAAAACTTCTGGCTAAGAATGACAGATTTCTTAGGCGCTTTTTTCTTTAATTGATTTTAAGTTCCTCTAAAATGACAGTAGAGGAGGGCAAATTCTATAAACTAGCAAGCACGAAGAATAAGACAGATACAGTGGAGCAGAAATAATAATATAATAATAATAAAAGACAGCAAGCATATTATGAACTAAATATACTGTGTAAATTCATGGAGTTAATTATTAGAATATAGGTCACCAGAAAATAGAAGGAGGGTAGAGAATGGAAAGCTAAGGCTTAATCTGTGCAGAATTGTTAAAAAGGTTGTTTGTAAATCTCTGGAAGTGAATAGAAATGGCTAAAGTATATCATGGTGTTGATAACTAGCAGAGCTGTTGTATGGGTATGACAATAGTTGAAAAAGAAAGTCTAAATTCATGTATATTACTAGAAGGAAAGCTAAAAACTAACATGGGACTGTATAAGATAGTAAAACCTCAGGTAAAGCACGAATATGGGTGACATTGCATATATAAGACTGTTCTTATAAAATATAAATACAAATACTCTAGCGAGAGGGAAAAAGAATAGTAGCTATGTATAGCAGGCAAGGCATAGAGAGATTGAGAGGTGATGAGTTTTGTTTGTTATTTATTATTATTATTAGAATAATGAAAGTGCTCTGGGAGTGACTGGGGTGATGAATGCACAAACATGTGATTATACTCAATACCGGTGATTGTACTCTTTGGATGGATTTTTGCTTTATGAATATGTATCAATAAAATTGGGGGAATAAAAGACAACAAGCAGATGTATGAGTGGCAACTGCGTTATCAGAGAGGAAGAAGATGAAATTTAGATGCCTGCCTGGCAGAACACTGGGAAGACTGAAAAAATCAGTCTCCAAGTATTGTTAAGACAGGAGTCAGGGCAGAGAGCAAGGGGATTGGTTGAAAGTCTAGGTAAGAAGTATGACCTTCAGTTCCCCACACCTGTGCCCTGGAGTGGGTGGTAAGGTGAAAATAGTGAGAGATACCAGGAGGATTCATTAAAAGTGTACACATTGAACTGTGAGCTAACAATGGCTCTTCCACTTGCCCTGCTCAGATATAAAGTGCCCAAGGTGTAGGTAGAATGTGAACTGCCCCCAGAGAAGAGACCTGTAATGACAGCTGTGGGCCTCCCAGTGAAAATGCTGGCTGGCCACCCAATGGCCCATCAAGGAAGCCCCTCAGTAAACACGGTGAGCCAGTGCCCATGAAGCTTCTAGAAAGAGACCTAGGCAAAAATAATGGAGAGGCCAAGATAAAAAATATTAACTATAATATCTTCAGTGAGATATAAAAACATCTTGAATCTGTGAAACAAGAACAGAATGCTGTTTTTAAATGAGCATTCAGAGAACAAACAAGAGCTCTAGAAATTAAAAATGTGATAGCTAGAATAAAATATTCAGTCTAAGGGTTGGAAGATAAAGTAGAAGAAATCTCCTAGAGGTACAAGAAAAAGATAAATAAGTGGACAGCAAAAATATAAGAACACCAGAGGAGCAATCCTGGCATGCTATCCTACGTCTATTAGGAGTTCCAGGAAGGGAGGGAGGAAGCGAGGGAGGAAGGATCAAAGAATAATTTCCTGAGAGGAATCATTAAATATTCTGCACAATGAATGAAAAAATAACTTACAATAAGGCCCTTCATGATAAAATATCAGAATACCAGGGATAAATCCCAAGACTTTCTAGAAAGAAAAACAAAGCAAATTAGGTCAAATAATTATGAAGTAGCTAAGAAGCTGAAAAGGTAGGCATAATAGAAAGTCAATAGTTTATATCTAAAATTGATCAATTAGGAAACAATGATGCAAACATTATGTAGAACTAGGTTTCTCAACCTTGGCACCATTGACATTTTTTGCTGTGGGGATATTTAGCTGCATTCCTGACCTCTATTCACCAGATGCCAGGAGCTTCCCGCTCCCAGACATGACAGTCATGGGGGCAAAATCATCCCCAATTAAGAATCCCTGATTTAGAAAAATGGAGATAAACAGCTAAAGGAGTTGGAAGTGATTTGCCTCTGAGGAATGGAACCTGGAGGTACAGAAGGGTAAGGCAGAAGAGTGCTGGTTTTCCTGCTGCTTGACTTTTTGAACTATGTACATGCATTTCTTTGCTAGAAATAAAATGTTTTTGTTTTTTTTAAAAGAAAACATTAGAGTGACCACATTGTTACACAGGAAATAAGGATGCCTTCCCATCTCTTCTTTTGCTAAAGAATTTTCTTCTCGACATAAGAGCGCATGAAGTGAGAGATTTGCAGTTGTCCCAGAATTTTGGCAGAGGCCCCCAAACTGAGAACAAAGTGAGTTTATTGCCTACACAGTCTGACGAGAAATTCCAGACCATCTATGCAAAACTACCAGAGAATGACACCAACACTGTCTAGGTGACCCTTAGTTCATTACTTGAACAGAATATGTGAAAGGAGGAGATTGAGATACGAAGATTTGGAACGAGCATTTTTTAAGAGAGGTTAAAGCACTATCTATACATTTCCCCCCCCCTCCCCTCCCCCTAAAGTCAGGGGAGAAAAGACTGCAAGAGAACCACTCAGAATGCCTGGGCATGTGTCTCTGGAGTTTGTAGAAACTGCTGCCTAATTCTTGCATGAAAAAAAGAAAAGTCTACAAGTAGAAGGATGATGGGAACGGCCTGTGACAGCAGAGTGAAGAGCAAGCCTCCCGTGGCTGTGGCCTGGATGGCTAGAGTTCCTTGGGGTTAAGGACCGAGTTTTCCCTCTGGACAGCTGGGCACTCTGGATGGGAACCAGGCTTGGCTCGTCTGAAAAGCACCCGGCCCAGGAAGACTGCCTACAGGATGAACATCTGTCAGCAGAAGGAACATGGATGGGGTGCCTTTAGATAAGGGGCTGATGGGAGGAATCAGCATCAGGCAGGGGGGCCATTTCACTGGCCAGGGAAGGATCCTACAGGAGTTCCTAAATGAGGAGGGTCTCTACTTCCACACCACCCCATTAGAAGAGCCAGCGTCTGGCCACCCCATTACAATTGCATCAGTCAAGTAAGATTTGTTCTGCCCTTATCCAATTTGTGAGCAAAAACTAGAAAAAAATCCACCTCCTGACAAAAAGGAGACAGCAAGTAAACTGTTTCCACCTGGATTCTGCAAGTACAAAAATAGGATGACATGTAGGATTGGAGTGGATGTGTGGCAGGTTCAAACACATAAATTTAAATTGGGATGGTTTCCACTTGCTCATCAGAGATAAAGAACCAAAAGAAAAGTACATGTAAACCCTCTGTTTCCTAATGATTTCTCCATTTCTGTTTGCTTTTTAATCCCGCAGGTTTAGCCTTTGCAATGTTGGCAGCTGTTCCTCCGGTGTTTGGCCTGTACTCTTCATTTTACCCTGTTATCATGTATTGTTTTTTTGGAACCTCCAGACACATATCCATAGGTAAAAGTTTACATCTGTTATTTTATTTACTTACTTTTATTTTTTTATTTATTTTTATTTTTTTTAAGATTTTATTTATTTATTCATTTATCCCCCTCTTGCCGCCCGTGCTCGCTGGGTCAGCCAACCACGCCGTGCGGGCGGGCTCGCCTTCACCAGGAGGCCCTGGGAACCGAACCCGGGGCCTACCATATGGTAAATGGGAGCCCTACTGACTGAGCCACAGCCGCTTCCCTACATCTGTTATTTTAGTACCTTTCCTTTTGTATTTCCAAGCTTTGCAGTATGCCAAAGAAATAACATGGCTGTATTAGGACATCTGCTTAATAATAGCTTTTGAAATAAAAAAAAGATATAGAAAAAGAAAATAATAATAATAATAGCTTTTGTTAATTTTACACACAATAGGTGCTTTTAAAAAATATCTCCCCGCTGAAGATTTCTAGAACTAATAGTTTTGTTATAATCTTGGGATAATCAAAAGAGACAATTTCCTTGTGTAAAAAGATCAATTGTGGAAATCTGAAGTGAAATACTTTATTTCATAATAACATTTGATTTTATCTAGCTTTTTAAAAATTTGTATTAACAGTGGCTCTTCATGTTCTTAATTACTATGCATGTATTAGATTTGTGTTACATTTTAGGCTCTGAATTGTAGGGGTTTTCTATTTAGTCTATTTAGGATTAGATGCATCTGGATTTCATAATAATGTAGGTGCTGCCTGAGGCTACCACCAGTATATACATACATATACAATATTTCAGCTTTCTAATGCTGTGTAACAAATACTCCCAAAGTTAACATCATTCGTTTTCTGATCTCTTCACAGTTTCTGTGGGTTAGGAATTAAAGGGTTCATCTCACCAATGATTCTGGCTCAGGGTCTCTCAAGCAGTTGAAAGTCAGGTGGTAGCTGGAACAGCTGAGGGGGCAGCTGAACATCTCCCTTTCTCCCAGTGACTGTCCACATGGCCTAGTTGGAGCTTTCTTACACATGGTGGCTCAGGGCTCAAGTATTATAGCTCTCAAAGCAGAAGCTCTAGTACCATTTATTACCTGGCCTCAAAAGTCACAGTGTCACTTCTGCTACATTCCTTTGGTTACTAGCCAGTCACACCTCTTTGATGGGGAAGTGTCAAGGTTCCAGAAGAGTATGTGAGATGGGAGATATTGTTATGGTCATGTTTGGAAAATACGATCTGGCACATACAACTTACACACACACCAGGAACAGTATGCTAAAGGACAGCAGTACAATTTTATTTCAAGGATGACTTATTTACTTCAAGGATGACTCACCTGTGTCTCTTGGCATACTGGCATCAACAAAATCAGGTACACTGAAAATGGTTTCCTCGAACTCCTGGACAGTGATCATGAGTGCTTCATTATTTCAGGTCCTTTTGCTGTCATCAGCCTAATGATTGGTGGTGTGGCTGTTCGATTAGTACCAGATGATATAGTAATCCCAGGAGGAGTAAATGCAACCAATGGTACGGAAGCAAGAGATGCCTTGAGAGTGAAAGTCGCCATGTCTGTGACCTTACTTTCAGGAATCATTCAGGTAAAACCCAAAGATGGGGAGATGGGCTTTCATTTGTTCATTTAAAGCAATACCAATTGAAGTACTCTTGGCTGGTCTTACTACATGGTGGACAGGGTCAGTCAGCAGAAATCCAAAGCTCAGGGTTCATAGCACTCTGAAAGCACCAGTTCTACTGCATGCTTTTTGTGTGTGTGTTTTCAATAATTTAGATTTTCTTTTTTTTTAAGAACTGGGAAAAGTTGTCAATACTATCTTAGGTTAGTCCCGTTAGACAATATATTTTTCTTTGAGATTTAAAATGTCAAATATAAAATCACACAACCTCGGGGGAAAGAAAAAAAAAGATCTTGACAACATCAAGAACAGAGATTTCACGCCGTATAAATAAAGTCGGAGCAATTCCCGTTTTTACCACCAGTATTCGTGAGCGACTAGTAAGCTTTGGCTGGGTACTTTAGAGATCCCAAAAGTGAGACAAGCTTTGAACAGCTTGGGAGGAAGAGCAAGTGATCATGCTCCATGGTCTGCATGAGCAAGCCTGCCCCAGTTCTGTGGAACATGAGAAGGTACAAGTGCTGACCAATGCTTTGTGGGGCTCCAGCCACTCCCGACCTTCCATTGTTTTCTGTATGACCAGAGCTTGACTTGTTAGTGACTTAACTGCTGCAGGTACAAATGTGCAGTGTTAGAAAGTGATCCAGAAAGAACCTTTGGATGTGTTCTGTTGGTTATAACTTCCTGACCTATCATGTGATTTGTCTTTTTGTCATTAAAAAAAATAGTTTTGCCTAGGTGTCTGTAGGTTCGGATTTGTGGCCATTTATCTCACAGAGCCTCTGGTCCGTGGGTTTACCACCGCGGCAGCTGTGCATGTCTTCACCTCCATGTTAAAATACCTGTTTGGAGTTAAGACAAAGCGGTACAGTGGGATCTTTTCAGTGGTGTATGTAAGTAAGCAACTTTCTGACTTACTGCTGCTCATTTTTCCTCCCTTGTCTTCTGTATCTCTTTGACCTTCAAGGCTCATTTTTCTTTTTATCCAAGAACTTCTATAAAAGAGAAATATTCAGTTATTCTAAGGCTTTTCTGAGAAAAGCCCTACATGGAGAATTAAACCTTAAACCCCATTTTATTAATATGTAATGCTGCCTACTTCACGAGGAATTTTTTGTAAGGTCTTTATTTAGTGACTGCTCCTTAAACCCTAATTAGCTGGAAAGACTGCTTTCTTAAAACCAAATTATGTTCTCTTTGGGAACGAACAAATAATTTAAAGACATAGTGGGAGAACAGAGCTCTTTCAAATACTGAAAATTCAAGCAGATAGAAAAATAAGTAAGGATATAAAGGATTTAACTAACACAATTAACTCACTTAATAAAACTTAGATAGACCCTTGCACCCAGCTCAGAGAAAATATAAATTATTTGCAAGCACATATGGAACATTGGCAACAGCCAATCATGGTCACAAATTCTGAAAAGTCAGTGTTTTTTTACACAGTGCAATATACTTAGTAATCAATAACTAAATATAGCTTCAAAACACATACACATTTGGAAACAAAAAAAAAAAGTACTTCTAAGTAACCCATGGATAAAGAGGAAATTTTAAAAGAATTTGAACCAAATGCCAGTGATGGTACTACATATTAAAACCTACGAGGTGCTACTAAAACTGTCCTTGGAAAGAAAGGCCAATAGCCACCTAGATACATGCTGGGTACAGCGATACTGCAGTGAGCAGAGCAGATTTTGCCCTTGCCCTCTTGGAGCTTTCAGTCCAATGGGAAGACCAATGTTAAACCATTCCTCATATAACTATGTAATTAATTACAAACTGAGTTAAGTGCTGTGAAAAAAAGGTACAGGTTGCTATGAGAGCTGAATAGGGAGCCCTTTAGATTAGGGGCTCTAGGAAAGTCACTTTGAGGAGGTGACATTTATATGGAGACTGTGATTGATTAGAATGGAATAAAACTGTAGGAACATTCCCTAAATATTCTTAATTCCCCGTAATAGCTGGTAACTTAGATTTTTCTAAATTCATTGTCAACAACAGCAAAAAAAAAAAACACATCATGCAATTACATCTGAGTACACTCTAGGCATGTGATGGGAAAGGATGTGTGGTCTGGTTTCAGTGGGGAGTTTCATGTGAAAACTGACTATATTTGGGTTGCCCAGACTGCAGCCCTAGGATATAATTAGGTGGCTTTCTTCTTAGTTCTCCTGGGTGCCTTTGCAAACATCAGCCTTCACCTGACTTCAAAGCCCACCTGATACCTGATAGCTCTTTCATCTGCTAACAACCCTTTCTCCCTCTTTCAGCTCCTAAAAGCTTTTCTATGTGTTTGCCTTTGGACTGATTTGGTGCTATCGACCCCCTAATTCTTTCCTAATGTTCACGACTTGACTTCAGGGATACTTTTCTGAATTTTATAATACTCCATTGGGACATCAGTATATCAAAAAACACTATAAGGGGATGGATGTGGCTCAAATGGTTGGGCATCTGTCTCCCATACAGAGGGACCTGGGTTTGATCCCCGTGACCTCCCGGTAAAAAAAAAAAAAAACAAACACTATAAGAGGACAATGACAATTTAAGGCAATGCATGGTGCTGGACATTATTTTACAAGGGAGGAGAGAAAGCTAGAAAAGACATTATTGGGACATATGGAAAAAGTTGGAATATATCAATCTAAAATTTCTTGAACTTGAGAACTGCACTTAAGGTAGATACATAACTGAATATCCTTGTTCTTAGGATATGTAATGGCAGTGTTAAGTGTTCAGGAAGCGTGATGTATGCAGCCATACTCAAGTGTTCAGAAAATGGATTGATAAATAAAGAGACAAATTGATAGATTGATGAACAGATAACTAGAATGATATGGCACATGTGGCAAAATGGTAAAATTGGTGGCTCCAGGAATCTGCAGCGATAGGGGTGTGGTGGAGTTCTCTCTATGGTGTTTATACTGTTTTTGTAACTGTCCTGTAAGTTTGAACTTATTTCAAAGGGAAGAGTTTAAAATTAAAAATACTACGTTCGTTGGATAAGAATTACAACCAAAAATTGTATGATTGAGTAAAAAATGCCGCCTCATTGGTGGAAGCTACAAGAGAAAGCCTTCAGCCTGAGAACTTTTGACTAGAAATGACCAATAATGGAATGGCTGGTCTGAATTAGTGCACTAGTCTCTGTTGATTCAGAGGCAATTTCTTGATATAAACATCCAGCGTTCACTGTGTTACAGAGTACAGTTGCTGTGTTGCAGAATGTTAAAAACCTCAACGTATGTTCCCTAGGCGTCGGCCTGATGGTTTTTGGTTTGCTGTTGGGTGGCAAGGAGTTTAATGAGAGATTTAAAGAGAAATTGCCGGCACCCATTCCTTTAGAGTTTTTTGCGGTAAGTCAACTCAAAGAGATGATCTGCTCAACTCTACAACGGTCTACACCTAGTTATTTCCATGGGGGATTTCAAAGTGGATAGGGGAGGAAGAAGGAGTTATAGCTTCTTTTTTTCTCTGAGTTCTGCCAAGAGAAGGCTAGAACTTGTCAGAGGGAGCTTTGAGAGATCTACACTGACAAACAGTAAAAACAAAAAGCATTAAAGTGTAGAAATAAATAATTTTAAAAATACATGTGAAGGCCATACATGAAAATTTTAACATGAATTTTCTCTGAGTGGTGGGATTATGGAGGATTTGTTTTCTTCATATTTTTATTGCCTGATTTTTTTTTTATAATGAGCACATATTATAATAAACTGGGAAAATATAGCTGTTTCCATTTTTAAAAGAGCAAAAGGCAACTTTCCCAAAATTTTCCAGATCAGGCACTCCTAGGCCAAAAGAAGTAGTTCTATTTATTAAGTAGTTTAAGTCCAAGCAAACTTAATAAGTGTTTATGAATGTATATATCATGTATTAATATTAAGTATTAGTATTTTAATACTTAATAAGTATTTATTACTTTTACAACCTAATAACTGCTTATAAAAGTAATGCACCAAAACGAAAAAAAAAAAATTTCATTCTAAAGTAGCCATAGATATTTATTAATGGGGTGTATGTGCCTGGTGGGCACTGTGCAACTCTCAACCCTGAATCAAATTGCACACCACCACCCCTGTGTCCTGTTCCACATTGAGTTTTGCAGGGTACCTACTTTTTATCACAGCACCCACTGAAAACCCAGCATTGCAAAGATAAAGTATTATTGAAAGGAAGGTAGTGTGAGCTAATGTTGAAAAATGTGGCCTGCCTCAAACTAGAAATTTGCACAGTGTCTGACAGATGTCATTATGCTTCCTTTGAAACTTTATAATCTCCCACAGTGTCCCTATGAGTTCCCTTTGGCACTCTGGGGCTCCTTGGTACATAGCTTGAAAATGACAAGAATAAGAAATTTAGATCAGATGTCTGATTCAAATTTAGCAAAAAGTCCCACAGAAAGAACTGGCTAAATAGCTTACAAGGAAGCCAGTTCCTTGAACCTTCTTCTTGTGTTGGTCTTGTCCGTATCCTGTCAGGACCTTTTAACAGGCTAGGGACTATCTCTTGCTATCTTAAAACTTGTGCCCTTACTGGGGCTGGGCACGGAATTCCTGTTTGCTCTTGGACTACAGCAGCTGGTTCTAAGTTCCCTTGCATGGAAGAGAAGACAGGCCAGCCCTAATTATGAAGTAAACGACAAAGGTTTCCTTTTCCCGTTTGAGTTACTAATTCTGTCAATTTCCCAGCTTCTCTTTAAAGAATCCTTATTGTTCACAAGAATTTCAGAATTCTGTCATCATAATTACAGTCTTTGAATAATACTTTAATCCAGGTTTTTAAAACTTCTTATTTAGGTTTTCTTTAGAGCAGAGGAGAGAGAAGCTATACTGGAGAGTTTGGAGGCAAAGTCCCCTTTAGAACGTAGAATTTCTTTTGTATCATGAAAACATTTTTTGAGTTTTGCATTCTGCTTCATAATACATCCTGATTGTGTTGATAGGAATACAATGATAGAATTTTACCACTGAATAAAATTTATACTCCAGGAGCTTGGGCCGTATTTATCCTATGGATGTGACTATTCTGGGCACCCTCCACCCCACCCCACGCCCAGTTTGAGCTGTACAACAAATGCAGTTAAGGGTGGCAAGCTTAATTGCCACCAACAGAAAAAGGGCATTTTGTCAAAGGGGCCAGAAACACCTGTGCCCTTGGCCTGTCAGGCTGCTGCTTTCCCCCCCCCCCCCCACTGGGAGGTCCCAGGGATCGAACCCAGGTTCCTCCATGTGGGAGACAGACGCCCAACCATTTGAGCCACATCTGTCCCCCAAGAGGGTTCTTTAGCGACAGTGCTTGGGAAGGAAGAGAATGACCTCGCCTTCGGTTATTTTCCTGTTCTTACCTAGCCCACTAATGGCTGTACTTCACACCCCAGGTAAAGCTATACCTTGACAATCCAGGACGGGCTCATGTGACATGTGCTTCCACTCCGGCCCTGACTCTGGCTGAAATGGGAGCGGGCCGCTGTGGGGTTCTGGTGGAGGCCTCGCCACACGTGGGGCTGCTCTCCTCAGAGCAGGGTCTGCAGGAGGATGCTCAATGCAAACATACACCTTATAATGACACACTGTCATTGTAAGCCCTCGCAATCCATATTTAAGTGTCCTTTATCCGTGATACCTTGGTCAGAGGTTCATTTCACCAGCCCCCAGAGCAAGGCCAATCCTGAGAGGTTTTACGGCGTCTTTCTGTTGCAGTCAACTAGCCCAACACCTCAGTGTGGAACAGAAAAAAGTGAGAAGGAAAGAATGCCAGACCACAAGGAAACTGTAGCGTCCATTTTATTAATATGGAGTGGAATCACTAAGAGAAGTTAAAATGGCTGGAAGGAACTATAATTCTTTTTTAAAACTGAACATTAAAAGCAAGAATAGATTTGTCTTGGCTAACACATTCTTTGAAGCTCATTTTTGTGGCATTTGAATTTTCATCTGTAAAGGTACATTTGGATTTCTATCTGTTTTAGGTGGTAATGGGAACTGGCATTTCAGCTGGGTTCAACCTGAAAGAATCATACAACGTGGATGTCGTTGGAACACTTCCTCTGGGGTAGGAAAACTATTTTTAAGTAACAGCATGATTGGACTAATCAATGGATATGTTGTTTTTAATGCCTGCTTTAGTACTCTTGCCATGAAAAAAAAAATCTCTTTTTTTCCCCTATATATCAAATAGCGGAGGGTATGGGGTTTTGTTATGTACAGTGTTTTGTTTTGTTTCCCTACTGTTTAGCACATAATGGGTTTTAAAAGGTCCCTTGGGGTGGCCCAAGAATTAAGAGCATAGACTTTGGTATCAGACTTAAATCCTAGCTTGCCACTTATTAGTAGCATGACCTTGGGAAGGTCACTTATCCTCTCAAAGCCTCAGTTTCCTCACCTGCCAGGTGAGCATGGCAACCAAGACCTCTGTCAAGGGCAGTGTGAGAGCTACAGGAGATAATGTATGGAAAGTAGTTAACATTGCACCTGTCACACAGAGGAAGTGTTCAAGACATGCTAACTCAAATCTCTGTGGCTAGTTATTTCAAATAGTTTTCCAGTTTCAAATCACATATGCTTCTTTACTTCATCTATTCTCTTTTATCTAACTTTTAAAAAATGATCATTCTCTTCATATTTATAGGAGCAAGAGTGTCTACCAGCCACCAGTCCCTCTCTGTCTGTCCATCTGTCTCTGTCTCTCTGAATCTCCTTCTATCTCTTTCACAATCTCTGTCTCTTCCTTTTGCCACCCTCTTCTCTCTTTCCAAAAGAACCTCTGAAATACAGTTGGACATTTTCCCAGACGTAGAACATTGATGGAAACTGCATGTTCAATCAGGCCCTGACCTCTGGCCCCATCTGAGAGTCTCCTGGGAAGCCAAGGGCACAGAAGGGACTTGTTGAGCCGCCATTCAGCCCATGGAGCAAGTACTGAAGTACACTCCACTTTCAAAGTTCAAAGCAATAAATTGGTATCATAAACATGCTAGTTACAGAAATTCAGTGTAAAGCTAAAACACAGTAATAACACCTTGCTTTTCTATTTGGTTTATTATTTATAAAACACTTGTATACCCACCATCTCAGTTGATGCTCACAATAACCCTTTCACAATATAATTATGTCTATTTTACAGATAAGAAAGTTCATTTATTCTGCCTATGTTTATTTACTATCTATTACATGCCAAGATGCAGCAGTTAAAAACAATAACACACACATGAAAAAGTCCCTGTCATCACGGAGCTGACAGTCTAGTGACAGACAGACAATAAACCAGTAAGAAACAAACAGTGGGAAGTGCTCTGATGAAAAGTAAAGCCAAGTGAGGGGTGGGAGACTGAGATTGCTGTTTTAAGTAGAGTATCAGGGATGGTGATCTCTGAGAGACATGAATGAGGTTTAGTGACTTACTGGTGAGTCTCAGCCTGGATTCAGAGCTCAGTCTTCTGATACCCAGTCCTGTGCTCTTTCCGGCTCACCTAGGTCTCTAGCATAATTAGTCAGGTGGTAAACATTATTCTTTGATTGGATTGAATAGAGAATCCTATTTAGTTACTAATCACAAATAATGTGATTAAATACGAAATGCTTACACTTAGATTTCTCTTTTTTTAAACATATACCATAATTTCTACCCAATACCTTCTTTTCCCTATTTCATTGTTCCCAGATGTGTTGCTTTGTGAGAGCTAGGCTTTTATTTTAAAAAGAAAAAAACAATGCCAATATTCTCACTGTCCTGATTTTGTGATAATCAGGGTAGGCTAAACACTCGTATATTAGAAACCATGCATGTGTCCCCAGACCTAGTTTTTCTCCCTAGGTCTGGTTTTTGGAATGCTGGTGATAAACTAAGACTGATTTATTATATGACCATCCTGTATGGGAAAAGACTATAACTCTAGGTATCTTTGGTCAACCTTAAGAGCTATAGCAGGGAGGCAGATGTGTCTCAAATGGTTGGGCGTCTGTCTCCCATATGGAGGGACCTGGGTTCGATCCCCGAGACCTCCTAGTAAAAATTTAAAAAAGAAAAATATAGAAAGCCTGTGGGCCGCCAGGCCGCACTGAGCCATGCATCAAGATGAAGATTTAACAGGAGAATGACACAAGGGAGATCCAAGACGAAACACGAAACAGGTGGTGCAGGTGGTAGGATGCCTCTCTCCAACATCGGAGATTCTGAGGAATGAATCCTGGTAAAGACAGGAGGGGGAGGGATAAGAGGAGATGGTGGGGAATGGACACAAAGACAGCAAAAACTGGGTGGGGGGGGCACGAGGGGGCGGGGGAGAGAGGGGTAAAAATGGATAAAAGTAAATAAAATCTTTAAAATATATATAGGGAAGTAAGATACGGACTATAGTTAGTAGTAATACTTTGACAATGCTCTTTCATAATTTGTTAACAAATGTTTCACAACAATGCAAAGTATTTGTGGTAGGGTGATGTATGGGAGCCCTGAATAATGTTATGCATGTTTGTTTTGTAAGTTTACAATGTTTACTAAACACTTATTGTTTATGTATGTTCATGTATGAATGATATACTTCAATAAATTGTTTAAAAAATGGAAAAAAAAAAACACATTTTATCTTTCTGGAACTTGGCTACCCAGAAACTTTGTGTTCCTGGGACATTGCCCAAAACTAAGCAGGAAACAAATAATATGAACCTACCTTCCTATCTACATGCAATCATACTGTTTTAATTCTCTGTGGATCTTTTTGCTACATAACAAACCACCCCCAAAACAGTGGCTTAAAATAACAACCATTTCAGTCTAGCTTGGACTCAGCCAGGCGATTCTCTGCTGTCCCACTTGAGGTGTCTTGTGCAGCTGCTGAGGTCAGCTGTGGCTGGTGCTGGATAATTCAAGAATGCTTCACTCCCCTGTCTGACACCTCAGCTAGAGAAGTTGCAGGAGTTGAAGCCTGGCAGGCATCCACATGGTGTATCCAGCTGTGTAGCCAGACCTTTGCATGGTGGTTCAGGACAACAAGAAAGAAAAGCAGAAGCTGCCCAGCCTCTTAAGGCACTCGTACAACATCACTTCTACCACATACTGTTCGTCGGTCAAAACAAGTCTCAGGATCAGCCTGGAATCAACAGGAGGGAATGTAGTTCCCACCTCCAGATGGGAAGAGCGGCATGCATGCACGAGGATGGGAGGAGTGGATGGTGGTCATATTTGAAAGCCAACCTACCACAATTAGCTACATACGTGCATAAATATGTGCATATTGCAGTGCTCAGAAAGTGACAGTGGACTGTCAAAGATCTGAATCGTGGCAATATGTCCTATTACTTGGTTTACCTGCCTTATTCCAAAATATATCCTTTTTACATATTATTCCTTGGGCCCAAATGCTAGGCCTTCCCGGTTAACTATTATGAGGTAAAGAACAAGTGGAAGACAACACATTTTATAGTTAAACATCTTGGGTTTCAGTCCCTGCTCCACCTTGGGCAAATGACTTAACATCTGCATGTGTTTGTTTTTTTCACCTATAAATTGGTATAATGCGGGCACCTATTTAATAGGCTTGATGTATGTAAAGCATCTATTACATCATCTGGGCTTAACAGATGTAGGCTCCTTTCCCTTATCCCAAAATTGAGTGGTCCCTTCCATCATTGTGATATGACATGGTACAAGAAATAAGCACAGGGAAATGGGTTCTTTGTGTGTTTTGTTGTAATTAGTAGGAGAGTTGTTTGGCCTTGTACAGGTTGCTTATCCTTACTGTGCCTTGTTTGCCTTATCTGTAAAACGGGGGCTTATAATGGTGCCCTGATGACAAGGTTATTGGAGATAATTAAATTATGCCCGCATAGAATCTGGCATAAAAGATGCTCCTTGGGGTTGGATGTGGCTCAACTGGTTGGGCGTCCGTCTCCCATATGGAGGGACCTGGGTTCGATCCCCAGGACCTCCCGGTTAAAAAAAAAAAAAAAAAAAAAGATGCTCCTAATAAAATGCTGGTTATACTAATAATTGTTATTGTAAGTCAATTAATTGCTTATTGTTGTTATCATTTAACCCAAAGCTTTGAATTGGGGCAGGGTGTCTTTGAAAACTACTATTGCACTTTCCCCCATAATATTCTAGGGAATCCCTATTCTGTTCCTTTAGGACAAGAGTCCCAAACTACAAGAATAGGATCAGAAAAGCTGGGTTCTTTTTGGTGCATGATACCAAATTTTAATCAGATATTACTACCTGATATTTAGTGACAAATGTTTCCTCATCTGACTAGTGGGTTGGAGATTTAATTATTTTTCGCTGTAGATTTTCGCTGCATTTTCAAATATGTATTTGGAAAAGGCTGTAGAGTGCTACCTGCCATTAAGTTAGCATCTTTGGCCTTATCTAAGCATAATTTTCTTTCAGTTTGCTTTTGACAAACTCAGACTTGCAGTTGCTTTGTAGTATTTTAACTTGTTGATGTAATGAATTTTTTAAAATGTTTGATTAGATGTTAAAATATAGGCAATTATATAGCTTTGCATGAAATAAAGAACATTTTCACAATTAAAAAAAAATTTTTTTTTTAATTTAAAAAAAAAATTAAAAAAAAAAAAAAAGAAAAGCTGGGTTCTCCATTGTGGAGTTATAGGATCATGCTTTTGGCTCCTCTAGATTCAGAGAATTCCCAGCTGAGACCCAAGGAATATGTTCCTTGTACAGTACTTTTCCCATGTTAGAAATTCATGTAAAGGGATAATAATCTGGGTAGAGGTACCTAATGGTGCTAGGACAGTAATTCTCTAGGACAGTCCTTGTCTAACACCGTCCCCATTCTAAGGCTTTGGTTCGAATGTCTAGTGGCATCGGAGCACTTCACTGACCCTTCTTCTTCCTGGCTCTATGCCTTGTTTACACTTGCCATACAGAGTGGCATGAGGTATGGGATTACTCCTTTTATAAATAAAATGGCATCCAATCTCTGCTGATAACCCATCCAGGTAGAAAACCAGTACTCTGGGGTTTGGGCTTGTAAAGAACTTCTTTGTGTGGAAGAGGGTCTTCTTTTCTGCAAAATCAGCTAACAAGTCACCTCATTTGCAGGTAATACTCCCCTAAAGTGCTCCCCTCTAATTGCATGTTTTTTCCCAGTGGTCACCACACCCAGATAAAAGTTACCTTCATCTTTCAGGCTACTTCCTCCAGCCAATCCAGACACCAGCCTCTTCCACCTTGTGTATGTGGATGCCATCGCCATAGCCATTGTTGGATTTTCAGTGACCATCTCAATGGCTAAGACCTTGGCGAATAAACATGGCTACCAGGTTGATGGCAACCAGGTAAAATCAAATTTCTACAGATGTTTCACAGCAGTAAAATCATCATGCTGTGTGGGGAAGACAAGTGATTAGATTTATCTATCTTGGTAGAAAAAACTTCAAATGTATTTGGAGCATGTATGTATTCAACCTACAATATTTTGCATTATTTATGTGCATTGATTCATCAGGACCCTGAGTTACAGAGTCCTCATGTGCAGGGGTCCAGGTAGAAAGGCAAAATCTCTCATCTGAGACTTAGAGTATGTTATACTCCTATAGATGTTATCCCTATTTTTAATGTCATAGCCTGGGAATAAAATGTTTTTTCATGACCATTTCTTATTCACTAGGAAGCCTTCATTTTTTTTTCATTACACTTTGAGGATATGATTCATTATTCAGACTCCACAATTCTCTTTGCCACTTTTTATATTATAGCTACAGATATGGTATTTAACTGAAACCACATGAGCTATAATCTTGGCGTGACAATGTCTTTTTTAACACCCTGTGTGTTTCTAAGAGGAGACTAGACGTTCCACATTTATATATGATACAGTGATCAAATGAGGAATAGCAGAAGTAGCCCTGAGAGCAAGACTCACTGGTCTCAGGAAGATACTGGCATGCACTCATTGATGAGCAACAGCGCAGGCATTTTAAAGAAGCCAGTAATCCTATACACCAATAATGTTCACTTAAACAACAAAAACATTTTGTCCCTTTGGCTGCAGTTTTAAAAATTAGCATTATTTGTGTGGTAGAGGGTGTTTGGAGAGGGGGATGAAGGGATAGTGCAGCATTTGTCTTCAACACGATAATTCAATGTTTCTTGCCCCTACCGTGAAATATTCAACAATTCCTACTTTAAACTCATGTTAAACAATTCTTATAATTGAAAAGAGAATGAAGAAACAGCCTATGGAGTAAATGGATCATCATGCTTTTCCTTCTAAAGAATGACCTCTCTCTTTTGTGCTTTGTTTCCACATGGAAAAGGAACTCATTGCCCTGGGACTGTGTAATTCCATTGGCTCACTCTTCCAGACCTTTTCAATTTCATGTTCCTTGTCTCGAAGCCTTGTTCAGGAGGGAACTGGAGGGAAAACACAGGTGTGTACACAACAGCCTCTAAGGACCAATGATTTGGTGGTAACTAAACTTTTAATCCCTTGGTTCTATTCTGAACCCAAAAAAGCTACTTTACCTGCAGATCCATGCTCCAGTGAGCTGTGTAGTGAATCAGAGGAAGGCATGATTGGTTGAAGTGAATTACAAGGAACTGAATCTATAGGAAAGAGGTGTATTCTCCAGTTAAATCAGAAAGTTGTACAACACACCCTGCTGCTAGAAAACCTCAGAGTACTGGCATGGGATGTTGTTATGAAAGCCTGAGAGAGACTGAGTGAGGGCAGGATGCCGACACCCTAGGGTAACACTGTCCAGTAGAACCTTCTGCAGGGAATGGAAATGTTCAATATCTGTGCTGTCCCATATGGTAGCCACCGGCCACGTGTGACTCCTGAGAGCTTGAAATGTGGCTAGTACAATGGAGGAAGTGAATTTTTAAATTTTATTTCATTTTAATTATTAAATTTAAATAGTCATATGTGGCTGGTGGCTACCATGTTGAACAGCAAACATTCATCTGAACTTCTCTGGCCTTTGTGGGTCTCAGTCTGTCACAGACATCTCCTTTCCCCACCTTCTGGCTAGGGCATTTAAGCCTTTCAACCTCTGCTTAAAAGCTCTAAGAAGAGCCAAAACTTCAGAGAGGAAGTGGAGAAAAGATACAGGCTTATGTATGGTTTGGGTGACTTATTTGAATCCACATTTCCTCCATCTTCCCACAGTGACTCCTAAGACCAATGTATGCCCCGCCTCTTTCTCAGGTCTCCTAAAAGCCCCTTCTGTGTGTCTTCTCTCATTCAGCTTGCAGGTTGTTTGGCCTCATTAATGATTCTGCTGGTCATATTAGCCACCGGATTCCTCTTTGAATCACTACCGCAGGTGTGTAGCTTGGACTTGGTGTGTGGTTTCTCCATGTGCAAAGAGCTTGTTGTCTTATTCTTTTCTGTTCTGTGGCTATCTTATGGGTTTTTGCTGTAACCCTAGCAGGGTGGTACAAGGGAAAGGGCCAGGGCTCAGACGAGGATCCCACTCCACACCACACCAATAGCTTCCCACAGGACATTGGGAAAGCCATCTCAACTCCTCTGGGCCTCATTTTCCTTACCTGCAAAGTGGGGATTTGGACCAGCTGACCTCCATCCAAGGTTCCTTCTCCCTGTGGCATCCTTTGACTTTAACCTTACATTAGAAAATCTAAGATGGTCTACAAACCCAAAACCTTCATACTGATATTTTTAATGTAGAAGAGATTAAGAATGATGTACATGTTTGATAAAAAAAAAAAAAGTATATGTATCCATTACATTTAATTGAGAAATGTATTTATTTATTCATCTGTGTTTACTTTTTAGTTTTTAATTGTTTATATTTTCAATTATTAAATGTACAAATAAAGTTAAAAAAAAAAAAGAGTACCCCACAGAAAAAAAAAGAACTTTGGATAAATCTCTAAGTACTTTGGAGAATTCTCCAAACCCATAAACATTACAGGTGGGGTGGACATATAAGAATATATATATATATAATATATAACTACATATATATAATATATATAATAGTAAACAATAAATCTGGTAAATAGTGTGCTGAGATTCTTGCCCACAGCTATGTTAACTTATCCAACTCTAAGAATTTATCCAATTTTAAAGACTTATCTACAGGGTGTTTTTTTTCTAAGCAAAGAGGTGGACATTTCCTACTTAGCAAGATTCTATCCAAAGAACTTCCATTGTTCTTTGACTTTCCTTGATATGCTCAATCACAAATACATTGGAGTGAAGAGAGGAGGGGTGATTTCTTTGGGGCTTTCTATAACCACTGATTCTTCCTGTAATTACTCTAGAGTTAACCTGATCTACCCCCTCAAGATTTGCATCATTCAACAGAAAGAAAATATTCTTACAGAGAAAATAAATCCTCATGGAAACAATCTGATGTTTTACTATTGAAAATTTGGATTTTCCTCATCTATGATCAAAAATCAAAAAAGTTGGGTTTGGGGCGTCTTTCTTGAGTTTCTATGTAAAAAAAATGTATGGCTGTTTCACGCATAATTTTTCTGTAAACCTAAAACTTCTCTAATTTAAAACATGCTAAATTAAAAAAATACATGCAATAAAAAGTAATGAAGGTTTGCCTACTAAAAAAAAAAAAAAAAAATGATATACAGTTATCCCTTCCACTTCGTGGAGGTTAGGGGTGCATCACCCCCATGATCTGGAAAATCCATATAAAATTTTTGGCCCTCCCTTCATACCAGAGAAGAAGTCTTAGTTATTTCCTTTTTTTATGGGGTGTTTACAGTACCTTATTGTAAAATTTGGGTTAAGTATTTGGTCATAGGTGATATTATACAATACTACACATATATTTTATGCATTTTTGAATTTCTAAACTTTTTCTGTGTTGTCCACTGGCCTTCACGTGCTGTCTGCGGCTTCCTCAAAACTCCCCAAAAATTCCCACTTAATGTCTTATGCTGACCCACAATATATACAAACTGCGGATGGGGAAAGTCACGATGTGGAAGGGATAACTGTAGAGAGTAGAGCAATAGGAAGAACCATGGGTGAACTAATTCCTTGAGTTCCAAGTTTATTCCTGAACTTTCTGACCACCATGCAGGTTTACTACTAGGATATAAGTCTGGTTTCCCAAGTCCTTTTAGTTAACCAAGTCCTGAAAGTCCAGGTATACATGGCTCCAAACATAACGTCACTGCATACAGGAACTGAGTGGGGAGAGGTAGGGGAAGGCAGCAGGAGAACAGTGAGGAGCCAAAGGGTGCTCTTCCGACACAAGAGGAGAGGCATGTGTGGCTGTGCTGTGTTTCAGGCTGTGCTGTCGGCCATTGTGATCGTCAACCTGAAAGGAATGTTCATGCAGTTCTCAGATCTCCCCTTTTTCTGGAGAACCAGCAAAATAGAGCTGGTAAGTAGCAAAAGTGACTGACCATTAGTTGACCATGTCATAGCGGCAGATGGAGTGGTGCTGATAAAAATGTGAGAGAGGAAAGGCCGTTATTGCAGTTAGTGGTTTTTATGGGCAGTATCCACTCAGACAATGTGTGTTTATTGCATTTTTAATATGGCTTTAGCCTAAAGCGCTCTGTATTTTGTTTAGACCATCTGGCTTACCACATTCGTTTCCTCCTTATTCCTGGGATTGGACTATGGCCTGATTACAGCTGTCATTATTGCTCTGATGACTGTTATTTACAGAACACAGAGGTGAGTGGGTGGATTGGCATGGGTGTGAATGTCACAACCGAGACCTTGGTTCTCCATATTGACTGCAGCTTGTATTGGTAGAAGTGGAGCCCTTTGGTTATTTCTAGTCAGTGTGAGAGGGAGATGTAATACTCATGGGACCTGTTGACTAAATCAAACAAATCACCAAATTAAAAATTCAGTAGAATTTTGACAGGTGCTCTGTTGTGTCTCTGTGACTGGTTTTGTTAAAAGAGCCTAAGTCCCATCATTGTTCCTGCAATCCTGGGCCCAGTAGTACACTGGTGTATTGTCCCTCTTTGGAACGAATTTGTGTGTTCTTGCAGTTTGCTTCAGTGCCAGGTGCCGACATGGATTTCGAAGGCATGGAGCAAACTCTGACACCAAGTTATCATATGCAGGTCTTCAGTTGTCCCTTCTATCCTGGACCATTATCACCTGTCGGCACTTCTCCCCAGTAGGAAACTGAGCCCACTTGAAAGGAATAAAATAACCTAAAAAAATACTATATTTCTGATAAAGAAGTCACAATAAACCAAAAAAAAAAAAAAAAAATGACATGAGATCATAGAAATAGCTTAGACTTTGATCTAAGTGCCCCCATCTGGCTGGAAGAAGTTCACAGCAAGAAGTAGTGAGTGGTCAATCTCCATCCTGGAGGACCTGAATTGCCCAAGTGAGCACTGCATACTTTTGACTTTGGGTTCTGGGGAATTAAAGTTTTTAGGCAAGGAAGTACTTCAGGGTGAAGTGTAAAGTTCTATATTACCCTTTGTGCCCCTTTTCCCAGATCCATGTTTGACCACTCCCCACATGTTCTTTGTTCCAGCCTCACTGATGGGCCTGCAGGTCCCTGGGTCTTTTAGGCCCCTCATTCTCCCTCCTGCAAAAAGCTTTGCCTAAGATGCTGTTCCTTGCTTTTCCCCACCCCATACCCATACATCAGCCATTCTCATCCTGCTCATCCTTAAAGTCTCTGCTTTGAGATTATTAGCTCCTCAGGGACCCTTCCTCTATTACTGGTCTCCATATCCCTCACCCCCAAGTCTGGATTAGATGATCTTCCTGAGTGTCCCCATAGAATCTTGGCCTTATAGTTAAAATGTCAATCATCAGTATTTCATTTGTTCACAGACTAGACTGTGGACACTAGACTAGACTTTGAGCATCTTGATTGCAGGGACCATATTCCCAGAGTCCAGTATCAGGCATAGAGTGTGTTCTCTGAATGCTTATCAAGGGAATCCCCCAGAATTGTTAACTTTTGTATTATATAGTCTAACTTACAAAGCACTTGCACATACATGCTAAGAAGTACCAACGCCCACTGGTAGGACCATGGAATTTTAAATCAAACACCATGGCTCTGTCAAACCATGTCCTTGAAAAGCTCACCTAACTTTACTGAGCAACAATTTCTCTTCTACACAATGACAGTGATAAGCCCCACTGGATTTTTTATGGAATGTAGTAAGATAGTATTAGGTGCTCAATACATAGTACCTG